>CM029628.1:24806506-25066506 GCA_017311315.1 Dendrocalamus latiflorus
GAAAACTTTGAAATTACTTGTTATTAAAATAAGTCCTTAGAGTTCAACCATTCTATTCTACCTACGGTCACGTCTTAGAGTCATTATTGCTCTGATACCATCTCTGTCGGGACCCGGAGCAGCAACTCCAGAACCCTCTGTGTTAATCGCACTATCCCAGGAAAAGCTAGTGCACACAGTATCACAAAGACAAATATCATGCGTAATGACAAACTTTATTTAACTGATATGAGCCTGATGGCCAAAGTTTACAATAATAGCAAAAGAAGACAGCGGAAGAAATACATAAAGCAGCAGCCCATCCAGCCTTCCCACAAGGCGAATGACTGTAAGACGTGGCCTAGTCGTCACCATCCTCACCGAAGTTGTAGGCGTCATCCTCTGGCAACAGATTTTAGCAAGGTGAGCACATAAAGTACTCCCAAGGTAAGCACACGAAGTGCTTACGCAAGTTACACCAGGGAAATATAACAGAGTGTATGCATGCATAAGGGGTTACAAAAGAAGGCATATTATGGTTTATTTGCACAAACAGTATCATTGGAGTAAATATCAATAATAAGTGCAAAAGCTGAATTTGATACATTAAGTAAAACAATGTTGTAACAAAATAGATACCGTTAGTGCAGGTCCATCCCCCACACCAACCTAACCACGGGCATCCCACCCGGACCATCTTTCCAAAAGATACCATATGGATTCCATCCATCCATACACCTTTAAAATCTCCCATGGATTCCATCCATCCACAAGGTTTTCGCAAACCATTTTGAAAAGCAAAGTCTAATCCGTGAAAAACTTTACTCAGCTTGCCCATGACCGTGGGCACGGCTATCCAGGATAGGTTATACACTCTGCAGAGGTTGTACAGCTTTACCCACAAGACACGATCATCCCATATTGCCACGCGATTACACACTTCCTTAGGTGTGCGGCGAGGAGTGTGACAAGGCCTTTACAATGATCCGTTGTCAATATAATCACGCCGCCACTAAGGTTTCACCACAACATGAATCCACATGTTGGAGCCCCCTCTTGTGCCGTGTGAGACTTCTCACGGCCTACGCCGCGCTCACATTCAGCCTATAGCGAGATCATGTTGGAACTTCACAAATTATTCGGCCAGGTCTGTCCCATACCAGACTTGTGGTAGTACGAAAGGGCTTTGCAATAGTAGCTCACAGACGGTCCTTAACTTGACTTAGGCCTAACCACAAACCCCTGTGCCCGACAATCAACCACTGCGGCTCCGACCAACAGGGCATGCTGCACCCACCACTCTGACCAATTGCCTAAGTCTAAACCAGTTTTATATTTTGTTTGAAAACATTTCATAACACTCCTTGACTCACCAAAGTCAAGAGTACAGTTGAAAAGTTTATCATTTCATGTAAAAAGGTTATCATTTTATGTGAAAGATCGTCCCAAACCATAATTATCTTAAGCATGGCTAAGCATTTCTACAAAATTTCTAGTTAGTGCTATTGTACTAACTAGGTTTTATCTAGGGTTGACAAGGTACAATGGCATTCAAGTCAAATTTGGCTGTACAAAGGATTTAGGCATAACTACACTTTTAAACTGAATTAAACTAGACTTGAATAAAATTTCGCATGCATAATAATTTAAAAACAACATAATTAATTTAAAATATTAGGTTCAACATGATCAAAGGTGTAACTTGCCTGGCTCGAAGACCTGGTGCGAATCGTCGGCGTCGTTCTCTCCGAATTCGTCGAAATCTACGCGCGAGAACCAAACAAATAAATTCAAATAAAATCCAAATAAAATCCAAAAATTAAAAATATATACTGCAACTTAGATTATGATTTTAGTCGAATTTAGAAACTTGAATCACTGCATTCGGAGTTCGGACGACGGAGAACGAGCAATTGGAAGTTTGAATGAATTGGAATTCCAGAAAATGCAAAACCGAGGGAATATTCTCTGGAATCTTATTTTGGCTGACTTTTGGGGAATATTGGAGTGTATGACACGTGGGGCCCGGTTGTCATTGAGTGCAGAATTTTATTTTATTATTTTATGACATGTGGGTCCCGCTTGTCATGGACTAGAGGTGAACAAAATGTGGCCAAAAGTCCAACCGAAAATGCATGCCCAGGATTTGAACTCTCAACCTCATGCATGCATGCCTTAACTTGTCTCCCCTAGCCAAGTGAGCATGTGCTCTTTTCTGACAAAGATGCAACAACAAAACAAATAAACAAGGATGAACATGGATGAAGAAGGAATCATGGAGGAAAGACACGGGAGCGCGCATGGGAGGCGACTCACCGGTGACCGGCGGCCGGCGACGGGGGACGGGGCGGCGAACGGCGGCGGGGTGGACGGGGCGGCGGCGGCGGGGAGGCCCGGGGCGGCCGGTGGCGGCGGCAAAAGGTGGCGGCAGTGGGGTGGTGAGGGATGGCCGGCGGGAGATGGCCGGGCGGCGGCGTACGGCGGCGGCGCACGGCGGCGGGGTTTGCGGCCGGGGAGGAGGTGAAGGGTGGCGGTGGGAGCAAACCGAAAGGGAGAAGGAGAGCCGGATTTTGGGTATTTATAGGAAGAGAGAGGAGAGGAAGAGATTTCGGTTTTGAGAAGATTAAAGGACGGGGAACGGCCGGGAGATTGATGAGGGTGATTAGGGCGTCCGTTTCCATGTTTTAATCGGGAGTAAAGAGGAAGAAACGGCGGAGTTTCAAGAGCTCTAATTGTCATCCATGGTGGAGGAGAGAGAGAGTTAGGGGAGGAAGAAGGAGAGGTTGAAGAAACATATGACATATGGGTCCCATGTGTCATGGAGAGGGAGAGGAAGTGAAGGGGTACGGGCCGTCGGATTGTTGACACGTGGCAAGTGGATGGCTCATGTCCTTTGGATTTTATGAAGGGGTAAGTTGCAATGCATGGCTAGGATTAAAACGTGGAGAGAGAGTGATTCAATCTGAGAGCGACACGTGGCGGGCTTGGATGAATTTGATTTTTATTTTCGGATTAAATTTCAGAAATTACTAGAAACTTCACAAACACTTGGAAAAATAGTATTTAATGTCTAAAAATTCCAGAAAAAAAATTATAGAATATTCCTGGAAGCATTTTAGACTTAGTAAAAATATTTTTAATTTCAGATTTCCATTTAATAATTTTATAAAATACTTTTTAACCTTTAAAATTGATTTTAAATTCCAGAAAAGCACAGAAAATCCGAATAAAAGCCAAATGCTTTTAAATACTTAATTTGAAATTATATTTTTACATAAATTCAAAATAGCTTTTTATTTAAACATAATTTTATGCTTTTAGTCAAATTACTTTTTATAAAAGCCTTTTTAAAAGCTAAAAACAGACAAATAAAATCTCCAAAATTTAGGCAACCAAAGAACACTTTATTTTATTTAAATTAAATTAATTATTTTTTTTTACTGAAAATTTTGAAATAAACAGCTGGGCTGTTACACCAGTCCTCCGTGTCTCGCCACGACTCCACTCGACGTCCTGCAGCCATCACAGACAAAAACAACATCGCATAGCACGGCACAAAGCATATAAACATGATTAGTACCAACAAATCCTACTCAAGCGAGAAATGGCCCAAAGACCAACCGGGAAGACGACCACGCGTCAAATCTGTCTAATCATAACCCGACCTCGCCGAATGCCAGAATGGCACGAATCACTCAAACCAAACTCACTCTAACCAAACCACGTGTCAATTACTCATCACCAACTTGGGATTTAGACCACATGGTCTCTCAATCTCCCCCTTGATGAGTATATTGACAAACCCTGAAAAACGTTGAGTTTGTTTGAAATGAAAAAGAGTCAAACATGGTCCAAAGAAGATTAAGGAAGCTAATGACCATGTTGACAAAGGAACACTAGAGCTACAACAGAAAGAGCAAATTTTTCTCCAAAGCTCTAGAAAGTTCCCAAATTCCTTGTTTTCGCTATTCTCCCCCTTTTGGCAATAAACACATCAAGGATGCAAAAGAGAGAATATGACATGTCAAAAGATGAAAAGGGCTGAAGTTTGTTTATTTTAAGCATTTAGAGCCATGAGAATTATCCATAATGACCATAATGAACTACACCAAACCATAACTCAATAAAAGGCTATCTAGATCATGACAAGATATGTATATCCTAGCTAGAGCACATAGATGACGATCTGAAATGTAATGCATTTTATCAGCATGTCAAGTCATCAATAAGCAAAGTCTAACTAGAGATATCCAAGGATGATGCAGGCCATGTCAATAAGCTAAGCGGAACAAGGAAGCTAATATTGAGTCCAAATAGAGTGCTATAAGCTCAAGATTGAAACATTGGTTAAGTACAAGGTTCTTTTTGTAGCTTAAGCAAATTGAGCACATAGTCTTTTGAAGGCATATGGTCGTTTCCAACCCAATTTTTGTTATGTGCTAGATCTCAAGCCTTATGCGACTACTCCAAGCGATAAGCTTAAGAAGATAGTCTAGGTCATCCAAAACTCCCCCTGAGTTCATGCCTAGTGCAATGGCAAGCCGTCTCATGAGAAAGAATTGGTGAAATCAGTTTTTTCGCACAAAAGAGATTATTTTGCTTTTTAAACATGTTGTACTAACTTATGCATCATCAAGAACTAATATAGCTCAATCTAAGGCTCAATAGAGATTCAACGCTCAACTAAGCCTATTTGACATGGCATGAGTCATAAAAGGATAGCTCAAGAAAGACTAAACTCAAGTGCTAGCATGACAAGTTTTAATTCAAGTAGCAGTTTTAATTTACTGATCATGGCAAAAGCTAGTCTACACATATGGAGTCATGATAAATCTAGCAAATAGAGCACAAGTCATGGCAAGGTGTAAGGCATTGTAAATATGTCAAAACAGGATAATAAACAGGGCTCAATGTAGTTATATTACAATACTAAATGCTGAAATTGCATAAAATCCAACTCCCCCTCAACATATGATGCAACTTTAAGTTCAAGTGGAGTTAAGTCAAGATTAAGCTCCAGAAGCTCCCAATGCACTCCCCTTGAACCAATGCAATAAATCGAGAAGCTGACAAAGAAAACCAACCCGGCAGTCCTTAAAGCATAGATAAGATATAGAGACAACTATGGCTCAGACAGACTCTCATCTACCCCATATGACTCCAGGACTATTAGCTGACCGTAAACCACACACTAGAGAGCAAACACGTACCCTGTCTACTCGAGGGTGGCCCGACCCTCGCTAGATCCTACAAGAAGTGAGTGAGCTCAATCTAGTGAGATAAGAAACAGCTAATAAGAAGCAACCTGGAAGCACAAGATAAGAGTAAGAAGTCTAAGCAACTAGACAAGAGAAGTACTCTAACCTATGCTAGAAGGACTAATCCCGATGCACCCCAAGTGCAAAGGGACAGAAATGAGACAGAAGCATAATCAATATAGTAAAGCAGTAAAGCCCAAAGCTCCCCCTCACTACAGTCCATAAGGACAAACCACCCCAAGCTCTCCCCGCAGAGCTAAAAACCTCGAACTATCCAATGGCTTGGTGAAGATGTCAGCCAACTGGTGGTCACTCTCCACAAACTGGAGCACTATATCGCCCTTCTCTACATGGTCTCTAAGGAAGTGATAACGGATATCGATGTGCTTGGTCCGAGAGTGTTGCACTGGGTTCTTAGCAATGTTAATCGCAGAAGTGTTATCACAAAAGAGTGGAACACTGTCGATAACTAACCCAAAGTCCCGCAGGGTCGAAGCCATCCAGAGTACCTGACTGCAGCAGCTGGCTGCAGCGACATACTCGGCCTCTGCGGTGGACTGTGCAACACCGGACTGCTTCCTAGAAGACCAAGAGACGAGAGAAGTGCCAATGAATTGCCAAGTGCCAGAAGTGCTCTTCCTATCTATCCTACAGCCGGCAAAGTCTGCATCCGAGAAGGCTCTCAAGGAAAGACAGGAAGAGGAAGAGTACCAGATACCATAGTCAATGGTAGCTCGAAGGTACCGAAGAATGCGTTTCACCGCCTGGCGGTGAGATACGCGAGGAGAAGCCTGAAACCGAGCACAAAGACACACGGAGAAGTGTATGTCTGGTCTCGAGGCAGTGAGGTACAAGAGGGAGCCGATCATACTCCTATACTCCTTCTGATCAACTGGCTCGCCATCCTCATCTGGGTCGAGTGAAGCTGAGGTAGCCATTGGAGTGGACACTGGCTTACCATCACTCATATCGAGGCGCTTCAGGAGATCTCGAGTGTACTTGCCTTGATGCAAGAAGGTACCCTCCCGAGTCTGCTTGATTTGGAAGCCAAGGAAGAAACTCAACTCGCCCATCATGCTCATCTCAAACTCCGAGCTCATGACATCGGAAAACTGGGAAACTAGAGCATGCGAGGAGCCGCCAAAGATGATGTCGTCCACATAGATCTGGACGAGCAAGAGGTCTGTGCCATGTCGGCGAATGAACAATGTCTTGTCAACTTTACCCATCTCAAAACCATGACTCAACAGGTAGGACTTAAGCCTCTCATACCAAGCTCTAGGGGCCTGCTTAAGTCCATACAAAGCTTTTGAAAGCTTGAAGACATGGTTAGGGTATTTAGGGTTTTCGAAACCTGGAGGCTGTCTCACATAGACTTCTTCCTCAATGAACCCATTAAGGAAGGCACTCTTGACGTCCATCTGGTAGAGCCTGAAACCCTTAGAAGCTGCGAAGGCAAGCAGGATTCTAATGGCCTCAAGTCGAGCTACAGGGGCAAAGGTCTCCTCGAAATCCAGACCCTCAATCTGGGAGAACCCCTGAGCAACCAGTCTAGCCTTGTTTCGAACAACCACCCCATCCTCACTCTGCTTGTTTTTGAACACCCACTTAGTCCCAATAACATTGTGACCTCGCGGGGGCTCGACAAGCGACCAGACCTTGTTTCTTTCGAAATTTTCCAACTCCTCATGCATGGCATTGACCCAAGACTCGTCGGAAAGAGCATGAGAAACATCTTTGGGCTCGAATGACACGACAAAGGCAGAATGGAGACAGAATTGAGACATGCCAGATTTTGAGCGGGTAACACGCTCGAACAGGTCTCCAATCATCTGCTCAGAAGGATGCCTTTTCTGGATATGTCGGGGAGGTCCAGGATGAGATGAAGAAGTGGCCTCTACCTCGTGAGCTGACGAGGTAGGAACAGAGCCACTAGCTCCAGAGGAAGCAGAAGGCATAGGCTGGTCACCTGGAGGTGCGGTGGAAGACGGCACCTCAAGGGGTGGATAAGGGACTGGATCGGGTAGACAACCCTCATCTCCATCGTCCTCGTCATCCACGAAGATGGTCTCGGACTGCTCTAAAGAACCTGAGATATCAGGCCTAGTCCCCGGACTGGCCTCATCAAAGGTCACCTCACAGGTCTCTACCAATTTGCTAGACTCGCAGTTCCAGACTCTATAAGCCCGCGAAGAAGGCGAGTAACCTAGAAAGATACCATCACAAGAACGTGACTCGAACTTGTCTAGGTTCCCGGACTTCAGAATAAAGCACTTGCAACCAAAAACACGAAAGTGGGAGACGCTGGGCTTTCGCTCGTATCTCAACTCATAAGAAGTGCGGTGCAAGTGTGCCCGAAGAAAAACTCCATTTGAGACATGGCACGCGGTGGCTATAGCCTCAGCCCAAAACTTCCGCGGTGTAGAGTACTCATCAAGCATCGTCCTGGCCATCTCAACCAAGGTACGGTTCTTTCTCTCCACGACGCCATTTTGCTGTGGGACGCGCGGAGAGGAGAACTGATGCTCTACACCTGTCTCACCACAGAAACTCTCGAAGTAGGAATTCTTGAACTCCGTGCCATTGTCACTGCGGATCGCTCGTAAGGCACCTGGGAGCTCAACAGAAAGCCTACTGAAAAGACATCGAAAATGTGAAAACGTCTCATCCTTCGAGGCTAAGAAAAACACCCAAGAATACCTCGAGAAGTCATCGACCACAACAAGAACATACCACTTCCCTCCTGCTGACTGCACTCGAGCTGGTCCAACTGTGTCCATGTGGAGCAGCTGTCCCGGTGCATCAGTTATAGTAACTGTGACCGGAGGATGAGAAGCGGCAACCATCTTGCCGTGCCGGCATGGAGCGCAAACAAGATCTTTGACCATCTTGAGTTTCGGCAGACCACGAATGAGATCGTGGCCGCTAACTCGGGTCAAATGGTCAAACCCGATATGACCAAGTCTCCTATGCCAGAAAGAGAGGTCGCGGGACTCAGAAGCAACTAAACACCTGAGGGGATCACAAGAAGACTCAGAAAAATCAGCACGAAAGATCCTCCCAAAACGAGAAATCCCGCAAACCAGACTACCCGAAGAATCGAGAATTTTGCAATTGTTTTTCTTGAAGCTCACCTCGAAACCGTCATCGGTAAGCTGAGAAACGGAAAGAAAATTGTACTGCAGCTTACTAACCAAGGCAACATCCTTAAGAATAAAAGAGGCATTAACACGCATAGTACCTTTGGCGACGACGCGCCCAGACGAAGCGTCTCCGAAGGTGATCGTCTCATCACCTGGAGCACGGGCTAGGGAGGAGAACCAACGGGAGTCTCCGGTCATATGACGAGAACAACCGGAGTCTACAAGCCAAACCTTCTCCTTCCCTACCCGGCGAACCTGAGTCAAACAGAGAGTAAAGTCTCAGTACTGGGGTAAAACAAAAGTGATTTTGGCACCCAATACTGAACAACACGTCGAGTAGCAGAAGTAGCCACACACGACTGACCTCTAGCTGCCCTACGCTCTCTGTCACTCAACACGCCAGAAGGTCTGTGTGTAGACCCGAAGCTGTTGCTGGATCCGACTGCTACGGGCAAGCGAGTCGAAACACCGGCAACCTGCTGATCACGCCGTGGGTAACTGTCTCGACGGGGGAAACGAGATGTACCCTCAGGACGGCGGAAGTCACGACCCGGAGCAGCACGAGGACGAAAACCAGAAGACTCAGAAAAACCAAGTCCTCGATGCTGCCCAAACCCGTCAGAAGCAAACCTGGACCTCGTGCTAGTCTTAGGTGCACTCAGGATCTGGGGCTGACCCTGAATACGCCTAAGTGCCTCCGCACGGTCTCTACGCGCAATCCTAGCGCGCCTGAAGCATCGATCGACTGTGTGTCCATCCTTCTGACAGAAGGTGCAGTGGTACTTCACCTTCTGAGAGGTAGAAGTAGCACGGGGAGGCTTCGCCTTCTGAGAGGCTGAAGCTGCAGGTGGACTCACCTTGCTGTCAGAGATCCCTTGGACAAAGCCCGCTGATTTGAATTTAACCTCATCAGATCTGGGCTCGACCTCGATCACACCTCCTACTATGGGTCGGAGAATAGCAGGTGGATGCTTCCTTATATCATCATAAAAATCATATCCTAGACCCTGATTAAATCTGCAAATCTTGGACTGGTCTAGAATAAGATTCAGCTTCTTCTTGCCTCCTACAAATCTCTCGAGAGTGTTCATAAGGTACTGACACTCCCGAAAGAGAGAGGTGCAAGAAGAGCAGGGGGAAGAAGAGACAGCAGAAGGTAAGGGAGCAGATGAAGAACCAACAGCAGAGGGAAGAATGGCTTGTGCACGCACAGCCGACTCTGAAGGGACAGTCCTACTGCTAGCCAATTGGTTCACGTCGCTAAGCGTCTCAACCTTGCCCTGGGGCTTCTCCCCCTTCTCCTTAATCACATTACAAGCACAAGGTGGCTTCTCTAGAAGGTCCTTAGTTAGCTTCACACATTTCTCATCCAATGCAATCAAGTCAGATTTTAGTTTGTTACAATTAATGCATGGTGAGCTAACAGGGTCCTTAGAAGCATACTGAGCCAACTTCCTATCATGATCAATCATATCTTGAAACTGTTTGGAGACAGCTTCAAGTTCAGCAGTTAACTTAGGACAGTTCAAGCAGGAATCAATCGGCTCAAGAAGAGAGGCTTGTAGTTCAGCAATTTTATGATCTGCCCGTTTTAGGTTCATCTTCAAGTTATTGCAATTTTCACAAGATTCGGGCAGATCAAGGAGCATGGTATAAGGTCCTCTAGCAGCAATGTCCTTATCCTCACATGAGGTGGGAGGAGTAGTCTCATCAGTAGTAAGTAGAGTAACAGCCATCCTACTCAATTCTAACTCAGCAAGCAGACTAACATTCTCCACCTTAAGCACATCAAGCTTAGAAGACAAACTATCATGAGAGGTCCTTAGTTTCTCCATGTCTCCAAGCAAAGCAGGGCATGTATCACAATCGTCACGGGAGGGAGCAGATCTAAGTGAAGTAATCTCCCGTGACAGTCTATCTACTTCCTTCTCTAACTCGGTACACCTAGACTTAGCTCTAGCATGAAATCCACCTAGCTTAAGAAAAGCATCATTAAGCTGGTCATAAGAAGGGAGTACCTCATCCGAGTCGGAGTACAGCTCGCTGTCGCTCAGTTCGCCCTCGAGGGCCATGAAGCACATGCCGGAGCAGTCGTCGCCGTTCTTGGGATCTTGGTCACCCGTCCCGTCGTCGTCGCTCCATCCCTCCACCTCGCTGAGGTCGAGGTCGTCGAATGCGGTGAGGACGCGGTGGAACAGCTTCTTGGCCTTTCCGAAGTCGCGGAACTTCTTCTTGCCTTGAGGGTGTGCTGGAGTCTTCTTGTTGCGGTTCTTGTCGGTGTAGTCGTTCTTGCCCGAACCGTCGTAGTCGTTCTTGCCCTTCTCCAGCTTAGGGCAGTTTGCCCGAATGTGGTTGGGGCCACCACACTCGAAGCAGATGACTGGTCCACCTCTCTTTCTGTCCCTCCTCCTCTTGTAAGCATGGGAGAACTTCCGAGCTAGGAGGGCCAGCTGTTCATCCTCTAGCTGCTCTAACTGATCATCAGTTACGTCACAGAGAGCAGCTAGGGAGAACCCACAAAGCGCATCGCCAGACAGACCAGAAGCCGAACTGGGATCGGTGACTAGAGCCATCGACTGCGACTTCGACTTACGAGAGACAATGTCGATCTCGTGCGTCTTGAGGCGCGAGTACAGCGCGTCAAGCGTCAAAGTCGAGAGGTCGGTGGTGTCCTTGATGGTAGTCACCTTCATCTCCCAAACACGAAGGTCGAGTGCAGCAAGCATTTGACGAGCGTTGTCCGAGTCGGAGTATGTGAGACCGACGGCTCGGAGATTGCTCAATATCTTGTGGAAACGCGCAAAGCACTCATCAAGGGACTCGCTAGTGAGCATTTCAAACTTGTTGTAATCTCGCTTGAACTGGTCCTGTCTCACCGTCTTAATCTGGGTGGTGCCCTCATGGTATGCATCGAGGGTCTCCCAGATATCGAAGGCGGACGAAAGATGAGAGATGCGGTCAAACTCGCTACGACTCAAACCCTGGATGATGATGTTCCTTGCCTTTGCATTCGCCTCAACATCAGCCATGTTCCCGGCATTGATGTTCTCATCGGCAGGAACAGCAAATCGTACCTTGACCTTCCGCCAGATGGCATACCCCTGGGCCTGAATATATGTTTCCATTCGGCTCTTCCAGAAGGGGTAATCGATGCCATCGAAAACAGGCGGCTTGGTCGAGTACTTGTCCGTCGCCATGGCTCTTGAGACCGGTTAAGATCTATTGAAAAGAGCTAATCGGCTCTGATACCAAATGTAGGACCGAAATGGCGACAGAGGGGGGGTGAATGTCGCTCGCTTCAAAATCGCCCCCGAGAAAACGAACACTGATTTTTCAAAAAGATGCAAAACAAAGCACCTCACATAAAATTAAAATTAATTTCTTTGAATTTTGGAACGCATGCAACACTGAAAAATTCAGCATAAATCAGAGATTAACCAGTAAAAATTTCAGCTGAAAATAACACCGTTTGAACTGCATGCAAAATTGGAGAAAATCAGCACAAGAAAAAGAGACATGCACTAAATGGAGAAGCTCACGCTGGAACAAGTATGACTAGGGTTACTTCCATTCGGATGAATGCTGGCCAAAGAGATAAAATAAAGATACTTCTCATTGCCAACCGAAAGCCATAGTGGTTGCTCACTGCCAAAGACTCAAAGTAATAAAACTACTACCAAAGAAAAGCTGAAAAGGAATCACAACCTCACCCGAAAGTACAGCAACCATTCAAGCCATGCATACTGGCCGAAATGATCAATCACAAGACAAGCATGATGTGCATGGAATAAAGAATTCCAACAGCAGTACTCGGCTGCATGCTGTACTTCATGAATTGATTCACTTGGCCAAGAATCATTCGGGAAAGCAAAAGAACTTGATACTAAATAAAACAGGTCGAACACAGGCTGCCGAATGGGAATCAATTTCTGCTCATAGGACTGCAGGGAAGAAGGCTGTTCGGCAAACAAAGAACAAAAAGAGCAAGCCCCTAAAAACAGCCGAACATCAGAGAAGAAGTACTTAGTTCCTGCAGCTCTACACCAAGCACAAAGATTATAACTCAAAGAGCTAGCTGGAGAGATACTTCATTCTGGAAGATACAGTCGAACCCAAAAACTAAACCAAGCTTGAGCAAGAAATACAACGAGAGCAGCACAAGACACAAGCACAAAAAGAATTCATTCTCTTAAGAACAAACAAAAAGAAGGCCAAATCAACTCAAAGCTCAATCTCTCATATTGAAATTGATACGGAGACATACATGCTTAAAATAAGAGGAATGATTACATAGTTGGTCAGCTCATCTCTCTCTCTCAATCCTCAAGAACACCAAGAACTACATGGTTCTTGGGAGGAACACAACCCTATCTCATACACCCATTCTCTCAACCACTAAAGCACAAAGCAAAAGCCCTAAAACCCCTCTCCAAGTCTAGCCAACAACCAGGAAACACACTCCTATTTATAGCATTCCTTGATGGGTTTACACTTTGCTTTGCCCATTTTACCCCTCCATGCTTTGCCCGCTACCTTTTGCAGCCTCGCGCTTTTACCGAAACGCCCCTGCTGCACCTTCCGGGAAGCTTCCGCGTTCCTTGTCTCGCACGCCTCGCAACCACCTCGAGTCCACGTCGTCTTCGACACATCCCGACTGTTCTGACCTCAGCGCCACCTGCGCCTAGTCCAGTCCTCCGTGTCTCGCCACGACTCCACTCGACGTCCTGCAGCCATCACAGACAAAAACAACATCGCATAGCACGGCACAAAGCATATAAACATGATTAGTACCAACAAATCCTACTCAAGCGAGAAATGGCCCAAAGACCAACCGGGAAGACGACCACGCGTCAAATCTGTCTAATCATAACCCGACCTCGCCGAATGCCAGAATGGCACGAATCACTCAAACCAAACTCACTCTAACCAAACCACGTGTCAATTACTCATCACCAACTTGGGATTTAGACCACATGGTCTCTCAATCTCCCCCTTGATGAGTATATTGACAAACCCTGAAAAACGTTGAGTTTGTTTGAAATGAAAAAGAGTCAAACATGGTCCAAAGAAGATTAAGGAAGCTAATGACCATGTTGACAAAGGAACACTAGAGCTACAACAGAAAGAGCAAATTTTTCTCCAAAGCTCTAGAAAGTTCCCAAATTCCTTGTTTTCGCTATTCTCCCCCTTTTTGGCAATAAACACAATCAAGGATGCAAAAGAGAGAATATGACATGTCAAAAGATGAAAAGGGCTGAAGTTTGTTTATTTTAAGCATTTAGAGCCATGAGAATTATCCATAATGACCATAATGAACTACACCAAACCATAACTCAATAAAAGGCTATCTAGATCATGACAAGATATGTATATCCTAGCTAGAGCACATAGATGACGATCTGAAATGTAATGCATTTTATCAGCATGTCAAGTCATCAATAAGCAAAGTCTAACTAGAGATATCCAAGGATGATGCAGGCCATGTCAATAAGCTAAGCGGAACAAGGAAGCTAATATTGAGTCCAAATAGAGTGCTATAAGCTCAAGATTGAAACATTGGTTAAGTACAAGGTTCTTTTTGTAGCTTAAGCAAATTGAGCACATAGTCTTTTGAAGGCATATGGTCGTTTCCAACCCAATTTTTGTTATGTGCTAGATCTCAAGCCTTATGCGACTACTCCAAGCGATAAGCTTAAGAAGATAGTCTAGGTCATCCAAAACTCCCCCTGAGTTCATGCCTAGTGCAATGGCAAGCCGTCTCATGAGAAAGAATTGGTGAAATCAGTTTTTTCGCACAAAAGAGATCTTTTTGCTTTTAAACATGTTGTACTAACTTATGCATCATCAAGAACTAAATAGCTCAATCTAAGGCTCAATAGAGATTCAACGCTCAACTAGCCTATTGACATGGCATGAATCATAAAGGATAGCTCAAGAAAGACTAAACTCAAATGCTAGCATGACAAGTTTTAATTCAAGTAGCATTTTAATTACTTATCATGGCAAAAGCTAGTCTACACATATGAAGTCATGATAAATCTAGCAATAAGCACAAGTCATGGCAAGGTGTAAAGCATTGTAAATATGTCATAACAGGATAATAATCAAGGCTCAATGTAGTTATATTACAATGCTAAATGCTGAAAATGCAAAAATCCAGCTCCCCCTCAACATAGATGCAACTTTTAGTTCAAGTTGAGTTAAGTCAAATTAAGCTCCAGAAGCTCCCAAATGAACTCCCCTGAACCAAAGCAATAAATCGAGAAGCTGGCAAAGAAAACCAAACGGCAGTCCTTAAAGCATAGATAAGATATAGAGACAACTATGGCTCAGACACTCTCATCTACCCCATATGACTCCAGGACTATTAGCTGACCGTAAACCACACTAGAGAGCAAACACGTACCCTGTCTACCCGAGGGTGGCCCACCCTCGCTAGAACCTACAAGAAGTGAGTGAGCTCAATCTAGTGAGATAAGAAGCTAATAAGAAGCATCCTGGAAGCACAAGATAAGAGTAAGAAGTCTAAGCAACTAGACAAGAGAAGCACTCTAACCTATGCTAGAAGGACTAACCCATGCACCCAAATGCAAAGCACAGAAATGAGACAGAAGCATAATCAATATAGTAAAGCAGTAAAGCCCAAAGCTCCCCCTCACTACAGTCCATAAGGACAAACCACCCCAAGCTCTCCCCGCAGAGCTGAAAACCTCGAACTATCCAATGGCTTGGTGAAGATGTCAGCCAACTGGTGGTCACTCTCCACAAACTGGAGCACTATATCGCCCTTCTCTACATGGTCTCTAAGGAAGTGATAACGGATATCGATGTGCTTGGTCCGAGAGTGTTGCACTGGGTTCTTAGCAATGTTAATCGCAGAAGTGTTATCACAAAAGAGTGGAACACTGTCGATAACTAACCCAAAGTCCCGCAGGGTCGAAGCCATCCAGAGTACCTGACTGCAGCAGCTGGCTGCAGCAACATACTCGGCCTCTGCGGTGGACTGTGCAACACCGGACTGCTTCCTCGAAGACCAAGAGACGAGAGAAGTGCCAATGAATTGGCAAGTGCCAGAAGTGCTCTTCCTATCTATCCTACAGCCGGCAAAGTCTGCATCCGAGAAGGCTCTCAAGGAAAGACAGGATGAGGAAGAGTACCAGATACCATAGTCAATGGTAGCTCGAAGGTACCGAAAGATGCGCTTCACCGCCTGGCGGTGAGATACGCGAGGAGAAGCCTGAAAACGAGCACAAGACACACGAGAAGTGTATGTCTGGTCTCGAGGCAGTGAGGTAAAGAGGGAGCCGATCATACTCTACTCTTCTGATCAACTGGCTCGCCATCCTCATCTGGGTCGATAAGCTGAGGTAGCCATGCGTGACACGGCTTACCATCACTCATATCGAAGCGCTTCAGGAGGTCACGAGTGTACTTGCCTGATGTAGAAGGTACCCTCCCGAGTCTGCTTGATTTGGAAGCCAAGGAAGAAGGTCAACTCGCCCATCATGCTCATCTCAAACTCGGTGCTCATGACATCGAGAACTGTGAAACCAGAGCATGGAGAGCCGCCAAAGATGATGTCATCGACATAGATCTGGACGAGCAGAAGGTCATTGCCATGCGGCGAATGAACAAGGTCTTGTCTACTTTACCCATCTCAAACCATGACTCAACAAGTAGGACTTAAGCCTCTCATACCAAGCTCTGGGGGCCTGCTTAAGTCCATACAACGCTTTGGAAAGCTTGAAGACATGGTTTGGGTATTTGGGGTTTTCGAAACCTGGAGGCTGTCTGACGTAGACTTCTTCCTCAATGAACCATTAAGGAAGGCACTCTTGACGTCCATCTGGTAAAGCTTGAAACCCTTAGAAGCTGCAAAGGCAAGCAGGATTCTAATGGCTCAAGTCGAGCTACAGGGGCAAAGGTCTCCTCGAAATCTAGACCCTCAACCTGGGAGAACCCCTGAGCTACCAGTCTAGCCTTGTTTCGAATAACCACTCCATCCTCGCTCTGCTTGTTCTTGAACACCCACTTAGTCCCAATAATATTGTGACCTCGCGGGGGCTCGACAAGCGACCAGACCTTGTTCCTCTCGAAATTTTCTAGCTCCTCATGCATGGCATTGACCCAAGACTCATCAGAAAGAGCATGAGAAACATCTTTGGGCTCAAAGGAGGCAATGAAAGCAGAATGGAGACAGAATTGAGATAAGCCAGATTTTGAGCGGGTAACACGCTCGAAAAGGTCTCCAATGATCTGCTCTGAAGGATGCTTTCTGGATATGTCTAGGAGGTCCAGGATGAGATGAAGAAGTGGCCTCTACCTCGTGAGCTGACGAGGTAGGAACAGAGCCACTAGCTCCAGGAAGCAGAAGGCATGGGCTGATCACCTCGAGGTGCGGTGGAAGACGGCACCTCAAGGGGTGGATAGGGACTGGATCGGGTAGACAACCTCATCTCCATCGTCCTCATCATCCACGAAGATGGTCTCGGACTGCTCTAAAGAACCTGAGATATCGGGCCTAGTCCCCGGACTGGCCTCGTCAAAGGTCACCTCACAGGTCTCTACCATTTTGCTAGACTCGCAGTTCCAGACCCTATAAGCCCGCGAAGAAGGCGAGTAACCTAGAAAGATCCATCACAAGAACGTGACTCGAACTTGTCTAGGTTCCCGGACTTCAGAATAAAGCACTTGCAACCAAACACACGAAAATGAGAGACGCTGGGCTTTCGCCCGTATCTCAACTCATAAGAAGTGCGGTGCAAGTGTGCCCGAAGAAAAACTCGATTTGAGACATGGCACGCGGTGGCTATAGCCTCAGCCCAAAACTTCCGCGGTGTAGAGTACTCATCAAGCATCGTCCTGGCCATCTCGACCAAGGTACGGTTCTTCCTCTCCACAACGCCATTTGCTGTGGGACGTGCGGAGAAGAGAACTGGTGCTCTACACCTGTCTCACCACAGAAACTCTCGAAGTAGGAATTCTTGAACTCCGTGCCATTGTCACTGCGGATCGCTCGTAAGGCACCGGGAGCTCAACAGAAAGCCTACTGAAAAGACCTCGGAAATGTGAAAACGTCTCATCCTTCGAGGCTAAGAAAAACACCCAAGAATACCTCGAGAAGTCATCGACCACAACAAGAACATACCACTTCCCTCCTGCTGACTGCACTCGAGCTGGTCCAACTGTGTCCATGTGGAGCAGCTGTCCCGGTGCATCGGTCATAGTAACTGTGACCGGAGGGTGAGAAGCGGCAACCATCTTGCCGTGCCGGCATGGAGGCAAACAAGATCTTTGACCATCTTGAGTTTCGGCAGACCACGAATGAGATCGTGGCCGCTAACTCGGGTCAAATGGTCAAATCAATATGACCAAGTCTCCTATGCCAGAAAGAGAGGTCGCGGGACTCAGAAGCAACTAAACACCTGAGAGGATCACCAGAAGACTCAGAAAAATCAGCACGAAAGATCCTCCCAAACGAGAAATCCCGCAAACCAGACTACCCGAAGAATCAAGAATTTTGCAAGTTTTTCTTAAAGCTCACCTCGAAACCGTCATCGGTAAGCTGAGAAACTGAAAGCAAATTGTACTGCAGCTTACTAACCAAGGCAACATCTTTAAGAAAAAAGAATCATTAACGCACAGTACCTTTGGCGATGACGCGCCCAGATGAAGCATCTCCGAAGGTGATCGTCTCATCACCTGGAGCACGGGCAAGGGAAGAAACCAACGGGAGTCTCCGGTCATGTGTCGTGAACACCGGAGTCTACAAGCCAAACCTTCCCTTCCCCCGGCGAACCTGAGTCAAACAGAGAGTAAAGTCTCAGTACTGGGTAAATCAAGAGTGATTTTGGCACCCAATACTGAACAACACGTCGAGCAGATGAAGTAGTCAACACGACTGACCTCTATCTACCCTACGCTCTCTGTGACTCAAAGAAGCAGAAGGTCTGTGAGCAGACCTGAAGCTGTTGCGGGGTCCGACTGCTACGGGAGAGCGAGTCGAACAGGCACAACATGCTGATCACGCCGTGGGTAACTGTCTCGACGGGGAAACGAGATGTACCCTCAGGACGGCGGAAGTCACGACCCGGAGCAGCATGAGGACGAAAACCAGAAGACTCAGAAAAACCAAGTCCTCGATGCTGCCCAAACCCGTCAGAAGCAAACCTGGACCTCGTGCTAGTCTTAGGTGCACTCAGGATCTGGGGCTGACCCTGAATACGCCTAAGTGCCTCGCACGGTCTCTACGCGCAATCCTAGCGCGCCTGAAGCATCGATCGACTGTGTGTCCATCCTTCTGACAGAAGGTGCAGTGGTACTTCACCTTCTGAGAGGTAGAAGTAGCACGGGGAGGCTTCGCCTTCTGAGAGGCCGAAGCTGCAGGTGGACTCACCTTGCTGTCAGAGATCCCTTGGACAAAGCCCGCTGATTTGAATTTAACCTCATCAGATCTGGGCTCGACCTCGATCACACCTCCTACTATGGGTCGGAGAATAGCAGGTGGATGCTTCCTCATATCCTCATAAAAATCATATCCTAGACCTTGATTGAACTTGCAAATCTTGGATTGGTCTAGAATAAGATTAAGCTTCTTCTTGCCTCCTACAAATCTCTCGAGAGTGTTCATAAGGTACTGACACTCCCGAAAGAGAGAGGTGCAAGAAGAGCAGGGGAAGAGGGAACAGCAGGAGGTAAGGGAGCAGATGAAGAACCAACAGCAGAGGGAAGAATGGCTTGTGCACGCACAGCCGACTCTGAAGGGACAGTCCTACTGCTAGCCAGTTGGTTCACGTCGCTAAGCGTCTCAACCTTACCCTGGGGCTTCTCCCCCTTCTCCACAATCACATTACAAGCACAGGTGGCTTCTCTAGAAGGTCCTTAGTTAGCTTCACACATTTCTCATCCAATGCAATCAAGTCAGATTTTAGTTTGTTACAATTAATGCATGGTGAGCTAACAGGGTCCTTAGAAGCAAACTGAGCCAACTTCCTATCATGATCAATCATTTCTTGAAACTGTTTGGAGACAGCTTCAAGTTCAGCAGTTAACTTAGGACAGTTCAAGCATGAATCAATCGGCTCAAGTAAAGAAGCTTGTAGTTCAGCAATTTTATGATCTGCCCGTTTTAAGTTCATCTTCAAGTTATTGCAATTTTCACAAGACTCGGGCAGATCAAGGAGCATGGCATAAGGTCCTCTAGCAGCAATGTCCTTAACCTCACATGAGGTGGGAGAAGTAGTCTCATCAGTAGTAAGTAGGGTAACAGCCATCCTACTCAACTCTAACTCAGCAAGCAGACTAACATTCTCCACCTTAACATATCAAGCTCGGAGGACAACTATCATGAGAGGTCCTTAGTTTCTCCATGTCTCCAAGCAAAGCAGCATGTATCACAATCGTCACGGGAGGGAGTGTAACAGCCCAGGTTTATTAAAATTAAAATGTAACAGCCCAGGTTTTATTAAAATTAAAATGAATTATTGAATAAATAAATAAAATTAAAATAAAATCTGAATTAAATTTAAGTATTGTTGTGCCTAAATTTTAAATTTGGATTTGCCTGAATTTCTGTTTTGAAAAAAAGGATTTGAAAAGTATTTTCAGAAAACCAAAAATATATTAATAAATGATATTTTGATTTTTATAAAAATCTATTCAAATTAATTTGAGTTATTTTTTATTTGGTTCCTGGATTTTCTGGAGTTTAAAAATGTATTTTTGAATTAAAAAGTATTTCAAAGTATGAAAATTAAATACCAACATTAGTTGGAAATAATTTTATTAAGTTCACCAAATGTCTCCAGAAGATTCTAGGAATTTTTCTGGAATTTTTGGAGGTCATTTGATATTTTTCTGAGCTTTATTGAGTTTATTCAGGTTTTCTGAAAAAGAAAATCAATTTCCAAAATTAAAAACCATCTCCCTCCATCCAGCCGCCACGTGGACGGCCGATAACCGCCCACGTCCCCTCCCCTCGGCCCATCCCGGCCGCCCGCCTCATCCCGCCTCCTCTCCCTCCCGTGGCCGACACGTGGCCGGGCCAGATCGCGCCACGTCGCCCCTTTCGCCCCCCTTCTCCTCTCGGCCCGCTCGATCCACCCCGGCCCAATCTCCACCGTCCGCACCCCGCCCCTCTGCCCCGCGGACCCCATCCGGCAGCCTCCCCGTTCCCCTCTCTCTCTGCGCCCCTGGCCCCACCTGTCATCTCTTCCCCCGCCCCCTTCTTCCTCCTGCGCCGCCACCACGTGCCGTTGGCCGGCTCCGCCCTACCCGGCCGCCTCCCCCACTCCCCGAGCTCGCCGCCCCCGTCCCAACGTGTGCCGCACGACCCGCGCCCACCCTCCCCCCGCCTTCTCCGCGCCCCCACCTCCCCTATTTCCGCCCGCAACCGCTGCCCATGACCCCGTCGCTCCCGGCGAGAAATCCGCGGCCGCCGTTGCCCTCCGCCCCTATAAAGCCCCACCCCGAGCTTCCCCAGTCCCCACGCCATCTCCCGCTGCCCTCAGATTTCCCCCTTCGCCGCTCCTAGCGCCCCCGCGCCGTGCGCATCCGCCCCCGCCGCCGCCTGCAACTCCGGCGACGAATCGCCGTATGCATCGGGCCCCGCTTCGCCTCGCCGTCCCCACCGCCGTCCTCAACGTGTCTCGCACGCACCTCAGGGACCCTTCGGCCGTGCCTTCCCGCCGCCGGAAAGCCGTCGCCGCCGGAGCCCGAGTCGCGCCGTCGCTCTCCTCTCGCCGCCGTGCATCTCCGGCCTCCCCAGGTAGTCGCCGCCCCCTCCCCCGAGTTCCCCGCAGCTGCCTCTCCCCGCTCCCGCCCTCGCCGCCGGCCGCCGCGCGCCGGAGCGCCGCCGCCGTGCACTCTCCGCGCCGGCGCTGCCTCGGGCGCCCACGTGGTGCCACGTGCCCTGCCACCTCGGCGCCACCTCACCCCGCCCGTGCCCCAGTCAGCGCCACACCCCCACCGTGCCCACCCTCACCACCCCCTTTCCTCCGTGGGCTCGGTCCATGGACCATGGGCCCACTGTCAGCCGGCCACCCCCCTTGCTGGTCGTCATGCTGACGCAGAAAATTGATTTTCCAGTTGAAAAATAATTCGGCTGGAAAAGAAATCCCTCGCTGACGCAATAATCCAGATTTTCCTTTAGGAAAATAATTCCAAAAATTCCCTTTTTCCATTTTCTCTCTTTTCAATCTTCCCGGAGCCCGTTCTCCCTCATTTTAACTCCGATTTGGCCCATTCAAATTTCTAAATTCATCAAAATTCCCCTCTATCCATTTCTAGCCTCAATTCAAATATTTGAGTTCAGTTTGAATTTAATTTGAATTTGGTGGGTTATTTTGACGTGTAGACTTCGACGATTCGGAGAGATTTCTTCGACGAAGGTTCAAACTAATTTGAAGAGCAAGGCAAGTCACCCTCCTTGATCATGTGATCCCAGAATTGCAAATAAAATTATATTGATTTAAATTATATTGCATGCATAATTTTATTCAATGTATTTCAATTCAGTTTTAAATTTAGTTATTGCCTAATTGTTAATTCCTCCTTTGAATTTGAATTCCTCAATACCTTGTCACCATAGAATCAAACTCTAGTTAATACATTAGTGTTGGCTAGAGAAATTTATATCAAATGCTTAGACTGCATAGATATAATATTGTTTTGGGATGTCTTTCACATAAAATGATAACCCTGTTTACATAAAATGATATGAACTCTTGACTTTGGTGAGTCAACGAGGTTTATGAAACTATTTTGAAAACAAATATAAAACTGGTTTAGACTTAGGCAATTGGTTAGAGTGGTGGGTGCAGGCATGCCCTGTTGGTTGGAGCCGCAGTGGTTGATTGTCGTGCACGGGGGTATGTGGTTGGGCCTGAGTCAGATTAAGGACCGGTCTGTGAGCTACTGTTGCAAAGCCCTAATCGTACTACCACATGGCTGGTATGGGACAGCCCTGGCTGAATAATTTGTGAAGTCCCAATCTGAGTCGAGCCGTAGGTTGAAAGTGAGCGTGGTTGGTGCCATGTGAAGTCTCACTTGGGCGAGCGTGGTGAAGCCATGAGAAGTCTCGTCTAGGCTCAAGAGGGGGTCCCGGTCTGGTGGATTCCTTACTGGGGTGAAACCTTAGAGTTGGCTCGACCAGGTTGAAGGCTTTGCATTGTAAAGGCCTTGTCATGACTCCTTGCCGCACACCTAAGGAAGTGTGTAACTCGCGTGGCACAAAAGGATGATCGTGTCTTGTGGGTAAAGCTGTATAACCTCTGCAGAGTGTATAATCTATCCTGGATAGCCGTGCCCACGGTCATGGGCATGCTGAGTAAAAGTTTTTCATGGATTAGATTTTGTTTTTCAAAATGTTTTCGAAAACCTTGTGGATGGATGGAATCCACGAGAGATGAAAACCTTGTGGATGGATGGAATCCGCGAGAGATGGAAATCTGGTGAACGGATGGAATTCATCAGAGTTGCGAAGTGAAAGCGTGTGGATGGATGGAATCCATACGTGAGCTTTTGAAAAGATGGTCCGGGTGGGATGCCCGTGGATAGGTTGGTGTATGGTCGGAGCCTGCACTGACGGTATTAATTTCTACTGCAAGTATTGTTTTTACTTACTGTATTAAATTCAGCATTTTCAATCTACTTACTGTATTTCTAAATGCTGTTTTATGCAAACTAACCCTATAAGCCTTCCGTTGAAGCCTTTATCATTATGTTGCATTTTCCCGGGTGACCTGCTGAGTACAAGTTTGTACTCACGTTGCTTTTTCCACACAGAGAAGGAAGACGTCAACTACGGTGAAGATCTGGACGAATAGGCCGCGTCTTACTGTCGTTTGCCTGTGGGCAGGCTTGGGCTTCGCTATTTATCAGTTTGCTTCCGCAGTTATTTCCTTTATTTATTTTGCCAATGGGCGTTGATGTAAGACTTGGCCATAAGGCCGTACCCTTTATTTAATATATTGAGTCATTTGTGCTTGGTTATTATCTTTGTTGTGACTGTGTGCACTAGCTGATCCTGGACTAGTGCGATTTACACAGAGGATCCAGGAGTCGTTGCTCCGGGTTCCGACAAAGGTGGTATCAGAGCCATGACGATACTAAGACGCGACCGTAGGTAGAATAGATTGGATAGACCCTAAGGACTTATTTTACTAAAGCAGTAATTTCAAAAGTTTTGCTTATTCTTACCTCTTAATCTTTGCTTATCCTTATCTCAATTCTTTCTCGTCTATATGTCATTTTTGAAAAAACCTATTTCTTCGTCTTCCCTTGTTCCAAAACGACTATAGATGGCAACAGCTGGAATTCTTCGATCCTGTCCTACTTCAGTCTTCGTCTCGAAGGATCACGCTTCGTATCTCGAGAGCCACGAAGGATGACACCAAGGCGACCCTCACCCATTAGGATGAGTTGTTAGGCTAGTAATAAAACGTTGTTATGAGCTGTCAAGTTTTCTCTTTTGTCGACAGCCGTAACTATTACCTATTAAGTGATTAATAAAGGTTTTATTAAAATTTAGTTTTGGGTTGTGCAAAATATCCCCTATTCCTTCCTTTGCCTTGAGTCTCCTCTTTCCTAGTCTTTGGAAGCATCAAGCTGGAGCACCAATTGCCAACGACCTTCGTGAAGGGATGTTTAAACCAAACCTCAGCTCAAGCCACACCGGGTAAGATCCAAACCTATTTCTCTGCTAGCCCGTGCGAATCTCGGGGACGAGATTCTGTTTAAGGGGGGTAGATTGTAACAGCCCAGGTTTTTATTAAAATTAAAATGTAACAGCCCAGGTTTTTATTAAAATTAAAATGAATTATTGAATAAATAAATAAAATTAAAATAAAATCTGAATTAAATTTAAGTATTGTTGTGCCTAAATTTTAAATTTGGATTTGCCCTGAATTTCTGTTTTTGAAAAAAATGGATTTGAAAAGTATTTTCAGAAAAACCTAAAATTATTATTAAATAAAATGATATTTTGATTTTTATAAAAATCCTAGTTCAAATTAATCTTTTAGAGTTATTTGGCTTTTATTTGGTTTCCTGGATTTTCTGGAGTTTAAAAATGTATTTTTGAATTAAAAAGTATTTCAAAGTATGAAAATTAAATACCAACATTAGTTGGAAATAATTTTATTAAGTTCCAAATGTCTCCAGAAGATTCTAGGAATTTTTCTGGAATTTTTGGAGGTCATTTGATATTTTTCTGAGCTTTATTGAGTTTATTCAGGTTTTCTGAAAAAGAAAATCAATTTCCAAAAATTAAAAACCATCTCCCTCCATCCAGCCGCCACGTGGACGGCCGATAACCGCCCACGTCCCCTCCCCTCGGCCCATCCCGGCCGCCCGCCTCATCCCGCCTCCTCTCCCTCCCGGGCCGACACGTGGCCGGGCCAGATCGCGCCACGTCGCCCCTTTCGCCCCCTCTCCTCTCGGCCGCTCGATCCACCCCGGCCCAATCTCCACCGTCCGCACCCCGCCCCTCTGCCCCGCGGACCCCATCCGGCAGCCTCCCCGTTCCCCTCTCTCTCTGCGCCCCTGGCCCACCTGTCATCTCTTCCCCCGCCCCCTTCTTCCTCCTGCGCCGCCACCACGGCCGTTGGCCGGCTCCGCCCTACCCGGCGCCTCCCCCACTCCCCGAGCTCGCCGCCCCCGTCCCAACGTGCGCCGCACGACCCGCGCCCACCCTCCCCCGCCTTCTCCGCGCCCCACCTCCCCTATTTCCGCCCGCAACCGCTGCCATGACCCCGTCGCTCCGGCGAGAAATCCGCGGCCGCCCGTTGCCCTCCGCCCCTATAAAGCCCCACCCCGAGCTTCCCCAGTCCCCACGCCATCTCCCGCTGCCCTCAGATTTCCCCCTTCGCCGCCCTAGCGCCCCCGCGCCGTGCGCATCCGCCCCCGCCGCCGCCTGCAACTCCGGCGACGAATCGCCGTTGCATCGGGCCCCGCTTCGCCTCGCCGTCCCCACCGCCGTCCTCAACGTGCTCGCACGCACCTCAGGGACCCTTCGGCCGTGCCTTCCCGCCGCCGGAAAGCCGTCGCCGCCGGAGCCCGAGTCGCGCCGTCGCTCTCCTCTCGCCGCCGTGCATCTCCGGCCTCCCCAGGTAGTCGCCGCCCCCTCCCCCGAGTTCCCCGCAGCTGCCTCTCCCCGCTCCCGCCCTCGCCGCCGGCCGCCGCGCGCCGGAGCGCCGCCGCCGTGCACTCTCCGGCCGGCGCTGCCTCGGGCGCCCACGTGGCGCCACGTGCCCTGCCACCTCGGCGCCACCTCACCCCGCCCGTGCCCAGTCAGCGCCACACCCCCACCGTGCCACCTCACCACCCCCTTTCCTCCGTGGGCTCGGTCCATGGACCATGGGCCCACTGTCAGCCGGCCACCCCCCTTGCTGGTGTCATGCTGACGCAGAAAATTGATTTTCCAGTTGAAAAATAATTCGGCTGGAAAAGAAATCCCTCGCTGACGCAATAATCCAGATTTTCCTTTAGGAAAATAATTCCAAAAATTCCCTTTTTCCATTTTCTCTCTTTTCAATCTTCCCGGAGCCCGTTCTCCCTCATTTTAACTCCGATTTGGCCCATTCAAATTTCTAAATTCATCAAAAATTCCCCTCTATCCATTTCTAGCCTCAATTCAAATATTTGAGTTCAGTTTGAATTTAATTTGAATTTGGTGGGTTATTTTGACGTGTAGACTTCGACGATTCGGGAGATTTCTTCGACGAAGGTTCAAACTAATTTGAAGAGCAAGGCAAGTCACCCTCCTTGATCATGTTGATCCCAGAATTGCAAATAAAATTATATTGATTTAAATTATATTGCATGCATAATTTTATTCAATGTATTTCAATTCAGTTTTAAATTTAGTTATTGCCTAATTGTTAATTCCTCCTTTGAATTTGAATTCCTCAATACCTTGTCACCATAGAATCAAACTCTAGTTAATACATTAGTGTTGGCTAGAGAAATTTATATCAAATGCTTAGACTGCATAGATATAATATTTGTTTTGGGATGTCTTTCACATAAAATGATAACCCTGTTTACATAAAATGATATGAACTCTTGACTTTGGTGAGTCAACGAGGTTTATGAAACTATTTTGAAAACAAATATAAAACTGGTTTAGACTTAGGCAATTGGTTAGAGTGGTGGGTGCAGGCATGCCCTGTTGGTTGGAGCCGCAGTGGTTGATTGTCGTGCACGGGGGTATGTGGTTGGGCCTGAGTCAGATTAAGGACCGGTCTGTGAGCTACTGTTGCAAAGCCCTAATCGTACTACCACATGGCTGGTATGGGACAGCCCTGGCTGAATAATTTGTGAAGTCCCAATCTGAGTCGAGCCGTAGGTTGAAAGTGAGCGTGGTTGGTGCCATGTGAAGTCTCACTTGGGCGAGCGTGGTGAAGCCATGAGAAGTCTCGTCTAGGCTCAAGAGGGGGTCCCGGTCTGGTGGATTCCTTACTGGGGTGAAACCTTAGAGTTGGCTCGACCAGGTTGAAGGCTTTGCATTGTAAAGGCCTTGTCATGACTCCTTGCCGCACACCTAAGGAAGTGTGTAACTCGCGTGGCACAAAAGGATGATCGTGTCTTGTGGGTAAAGCTGTATAACCTCTGCAGAGTGTATAATCTATCCTGGATAGCCGTGCCCACGGTCATGGGCATGCTGAGTAAAAGTTTTTCATGGATTAGATTTTGTTTTTCAAAATGTTTTCGAAAACCTTGTGGATGGATGGAATCCACGAGAGATGAAAACCTTGTGGATGGATGGAATCCGCGAGAGATGGAAATCTGGTGAACGGATGGAATTCATCAGAGTTGCGAAGTGAAAGCGTGTGGATGGATGGAATCCATACGTGAGCTTTTGAAAAGATGGTCCGGGTGGGATGCCCGTGGATAGGTTGGTGTATGGTCGGAGCCTGCACTGACGGTATTAATTTCTACTGCAAGTATTGTTTTTACTTACTGTATTAAATTCAGCATTTTCAATCTACTTACTGTATTTCTAAATGCTGTTTTATGCAAACTAACCCTATAAGCCTTCCGTTGAAGCCTTTATCATTATGTTGCATTTTCCCGGGTGACCTGCTGAGTACAAGTTTGTACTCACGTTGCTTTTTCCACACAGAGAAGGAAGACGTCAACTACGGTGAAGATCTGGACGAATAGGCCGCGTCTTACTGTCGTTTGCCTGTGGGCAGGCTTGGGCTTCGCTATTTATCAGTTTGCTTCCGCAGTTATTTCCTTTATTTATTTTGCCAATGGGCGTTGATGTAAGACTTGGCCATAAGGCCGTACCCTTTATTTAATATATTGAGTCATTTGTGCTTGGTTATTATCTTTGTTGTGACTGTGTGCACTAGCTGATCCTGGACTAGTGCGATTTACACAGAGGATCCAGGAGTCGTTGCTCCGGGTTCCGACAAAGAGCAGATCTAAGTGAAGTAATCTCCCGTGACAGTCTATCTACTTCCTTCTCTAACTCGGTACACCTAGACCTAGCTCTAGCATGAAATCCACCTAGCTTAAGAAAAGCATCATTAAGCTGGTCATAAGAAGGGAGTACCTCATCCGAGTCGGAGTACAGCTCGCTGTCGCTCAGTTCGCCCTCGAGGGCCATGAAGCACATGCCGGAGCAGTCGTCGCCGTTCTTGGGATCTTGGTCACCCGTCCCGTCGTCGTCGCTCCATCCCTCCACCTCGCTGAGGTCGAGGTCGTCGAATGCGGTGAGGACGCGGTGGAACAGCTTCTTGGCCTTTCCGAAGTCGCGGAACTTCTTCTTGCCTTGAGGGTGTGCTGGAGTCTTCTTGTTGCGGTTCTTGTCGGTGTAGTCGTTCTTGCCCGAACCGTCGTAGTCGTTCTTGCCCTTCTCCAGCTTAGGGCAGTTTGCCCGAATGTGGTTGGGGCCACCACACTCGAAGCAGATGACTGGTCCACCTCTCTTTCTGTCCCTCCTCCTCTTGTAAGCATGGGAGAACTTCCGAGCTAGGAGGGCCAGCTGTTCATCCTCTAGCTGCTCTAACTGATCATCAGTTACGTCACAGAGAGCAGCTAGGGAGAACCCACAAAGCGCATCGCCAGACAGACCAGAAGCCGAACTGGGATCGGTGACTAGAGCCATCGACTGCGACTTCGACTTACGAGAGACAATGTCGATCTCGTGCGTCTTGAGGCGCGAGTACAGCGCGTCAAGCGTCAAAGTCGAGAGGTCGGTGGTGTCCTTGATGGTAGTCACCTTCATCTCCCAAACACGAAGGTCGAGTGCAGCAAGCATTTGACGAGCGTTGTCCGAGTCGGAGTATGTGAGACCGACGGCTCGGAGATTGCTCAATATCTTGTGGAAACGCGCAAAGCACTCATCAAGGGACTCGCTAGTGAGCATTTCAAACTTGTTGTAATCTCGCTTGAACTGGTCCTGTCTCACCGTCTTAATCTGGGTGGTGCCCTCATGGTATGCATCGAGGGTCTCCCAGATATCGAAGGCGAACGAAGGATGAGAGATGCGGTCAAACTCGCTACGACTCAAACCCTGGATGATGATGTTCCTTGCCTTTGCATTCGCCTCAACATCAGCCATGTTCCCGGCATTGATGTTCTCATCGGCAGGAACAGCAAACCGTACCTTGACCTTCCGCCAGATGGCATACCCCTGGGCCTGAATATATGTTTCCATTCGGCTCTTCCAGAAGGGGTAATCGATGCCATCGAAAACAGGCGGCTTGGTCGAGTACTTGTCCGTCGCCATGGCTCTTGAGACCGGTTAAGATCTATTGAAAAGAGCTAATCGGCTCTGATACGAAATGTAGGACCGAAATGGCGACAGAGGGGGGGGGGTGAATGTCGCTCGCTTCAAAATCGCCCCCGAGAAAACGAACACTGATTTTTCAAAAAGATGCAAAACAAAGCACCTCACATAAAATTAAAATTAATTTCTTTGAATTTTGGAACGCATGCAACACTGAAAAATTCAGCATAAATCAGAGATTAACCAGTAAAAATTTCAGCTGAAAATAACACCGTTTGAACTGCATGCAAAATTGGAGAAAATCAGCACAAGAAAAAGAGACATGCACTAAATGGAGAAGCTCACGCTGGAACAAGTATGACTAGGGTTACTTCCATTCGGATGAATGCTGGCCAAAGAGATAAAATAAAGATACTTCTCATTGCCAACCGAAAGCCATAGTGGTTGCTCACTGCCAAAGACTCAAAGTAATAAAACTACTACCAAAGAAAAGCTGAAAAGGAATCACAACCTCACCCGAAAGTACAGCAACCATTCAAGCCATGCATACTGGCCGAAATGATCAATCACAAGACAAGCATGATGTGCATGGAATAAAGAATTCCAACAGCAGTACTCGGCTGCATGCTGTACTTCATGAATTGATTCACTTGGCCAAGAATCATTCGGGAAAGCAAAAGAACTTGATACTAAATAAAACAGGTCGAACACAGGCTGCCGAATGGGAATCAATTTCTGCTCATAGGACTGCAGGGAAGAAGGCTGTTCGGCAAACAAAGAACAAAAAGAGCAAGCCCCTAAAAACAGCCGAACATCAGAGAAGAAGTACTTAGTTCCTGCAGCTCTACACCAAGCACAAAGATTATAACTCAAAGAGCTAGCTGGAGAGATACTTCATTCTGGAAGATACAGTCGAACCCAAAAACTAAACCAAGCTTGAGCAAGAAATACAACGAGAGCAGCACAAGACACAAGCACAAAAAGAATTCATTCTCTTAAGAACAAACAAAAAGAAGGCCAAATCAACTCAAAGCTCAATCTCTCATATTGAAATTGATACGGAGACATACATGCTTAAAATAAGAGGAATGATTACATAGTTGGTCAGCTCATCTCTCTCTCTCAATCCTCAAGAACACCAAGAACTACATGGTTCTTGGGAGGAACACAACCCTATCTCATACACCCATTCTCTCAACCACTAAAGCACAAAGCAAAAGCCCTAAAACCCCTCTCCAAGTCTAGCCAACAACCAGGAAACACACTCCTATTTATAGCATTCCTTGATGGGTTTACACTTTGCTTTGCCCATTTTACCCCTCCATGCTTTGCCCGCTACCTTTTGCAGCCTCGCGCTTTTACCGAAACGCCCCTGCTGCACCTTCCGGGAAGCTTCCGCGTTCCTTGTCTCGCACGCCTCGCAACCACCTCGAGTCCACGTCGTCTTCGACACATCCCGACTGTTCTGACCTCAGCGCCACCTGCGCCTAGTCCAGTCCTCCGTGTCTCGCCACGACTCCACTCGACGTCCTGCAGCCATCACAGACAAAAACAACATCGCATAGCACGGCACAAAGCATATAAACATGATTAGTACCAACAAATCCTACTCAAGCGAGAAATGGCCCAAAGACCAACCGGGAAGACGACCACGCGTCAAATCTGTCTAATCATAACCCGACCTCGCCGAATGCTAGAATGGCACGAATCACTCAAACCAAACTCACTCTAACCAAACCACGTGTCAATTACTCATCACCAACTTGGGATTTAGACCACATGGTCTCTCAGAAAGACATGAGCATCTGGGTACATGAAATTAAAAGGGGTTTTGGACACATAAATAGCCAGTTAACATTAAAAAAGATGGATGGTAACAGAGGAAAAATCCTGTAATTCTGAAACCACTGACAACTGAAGCCAACAAAAATGGGTCTAATCTGTCTACGCAGCAATATAGCATACATCATTAGCAACTACAATTTTTTTAAAGGATATTTGTACCTATCTAAGGTGAAAATCTACAGGATAATACGAATAGAACCTTCCAATTTTAGCTCAGTCACCTGTTGACAACCGCAGGAACTGCTATGAGTAGAACCACAATTAGAGATCGAACATTTCATACCACGCTAATCAATTAGCACGGTGCTATGTTTCAGCTGCAAAGCTCCTCATACCATATCGTCTCCCACAAATCTTACACAATACAAAAAAAAATTTATATGGAGCCAAGTGAGCTTGTAATCTTCAGAAGTAAACCTCCGATTGGTGAGACAAGCTCAAAACTGAACAAATTCGTACCTGCAGAGTAACGGTCCGTCGCCGGCAATAGCTCAAGTGTCGGTGGAGAACACCCAATGCAAGCCTTGATTCGCATAGGACTGTTAGTGGTCGGCCGCATGGAAATAGCAGTGCTACCGCTGCCTGCCATGGGATGAAGAGAGCTACGGGCAGATGAGATGCGTAACTTGAGAGAATAATATTATTAAGTACTTAGGAGAGTTTGCACCTACCCTGTATTCTGTGGTCAAACTGGAAACAGAATCATCTTTGCTTTCTAACAAAAACAATAATTCCAATGGTGCCCCATAAAGACAGGTAATATGTATTTTTTATGGGTGTTAACTGTTAATCGCATCATAATCAACACTATAAACGGCAACAGTTATAAATACGTTGCATTCTGACCGTAACTGAGTTCTTTTTTTGGAAATTGTGTTCGCCAAAGGCATGATTACAAAGACCGTACGTAATTTCTCCTGAACAGAGTGCTCAAGCTCATCTACATCATCACATAGAAATGCAAAGCTATCAGGAGAACAAACAGTTAGAAGCACAGGGGAACACGGAAATGCAGACAATATCAGTGCACCATCTGAAAAAACACCAAAAATTTCTTGTCAGCACCTGTGCCTAAGAAGAAGCATCCAGAATTACCTGCTTGGTCATTCTTCTATACAATGTGAAGTCCAAGACATAGAGCTCCTTTTGAACTCTGATATTTCATAAAAGAAAAATCAATGAACTCTGATATTTCCACCTAAATATATATGACTATATACAGATATATAGAGGAATATTGGAAGATACTATATGCATAAATCCACTCTCCAGAATAAAGGAAACTGGCAATAAGTATACAACTGTAGCATCATGTGAAGTAGCTAGTAGATGATCTAGCAACTTGCAGTCTATAAATACAGGACGGCAGGATTTACCGAACTCGCAAGCACCTAGGAGAGGTCGGCAGACGAGCTACTGGCTGTCTGCCGAGTAGCTCAATAGGTTGCCTGCCGACCTTCCCTAGCTTAGTAGGTGCTTGCCGAGCCCCCTGTGTGCGATAGCGGCCGGCCGACTGCTGTGCATGGTTAATTGGTGTTTAATTAGCGTTAATCATATTTAATCACTAATTACAATTAACTAGTGCTAATTAAAGCACTAAATTAATCATATTTTATTCAGTGCTTTAATTAATGCTAATTGTATTTAATTAGTACTAATCATAATTAATTAGTACTAAACTGTCTAAACATGAGCTTAATTAAGTGCTAATCGTGATGAGATTACATGGCACGTATATCAGGAAGTTTTTTTCTAATGCTAGTCATGAATTCAATGGATTAAAGTGCATGTAGCTTGTCAATGAGGCCTACTACCTTATTCTAGTACAAAGATTTATTTAACCGTTGTGCTGGTTAGTACTTACTTGTTGCAAAGCTACTAGCAAAATATTCAAAGGCAAGCGCATGCATAAATTAAACTGCTAATGATTCCAATATTTGTAAATTGCATTATTATTATCAGTTCCGACGTTCCCTAAATGCTGTTGTTGCAAGGCAACTATAGATTTGACACTAGGAAGTCTCTGGACAATAAAATAAAGGTTTTTCTATAATGACCAAAGTAGCATGGCTTGTATGACTAAATCTTGTGGTTAATACTATGTAATTAAGTACTTCAATCATGCAAATTATTAGCGCTTAATTAAGTTCATGATTAGCTCTAATTAATTGTAATTAGTACTTATTAAATATAATTAGCACTATAAATAAAATATGATTAATTTAGTTCTTTAGTTAGCACTAATTAAATATGATTAGTAGTAATTACTTGTGACTAGTTATATACCTGTGCATTGTAACGGAACTTATTGAATAGATAGAGAATTGTGCTATAGAAATGAGTTGCTCTCATTGGTTGAAAAGTAGAAAATAGTAAGAAGTTGAAGAAATAAAGCGGTTGGAGGAGAATGGATGTACAACCACCAACTCGTTCTTTTATAATAATAATGATTAGGGCTAATTAAATATGACTAACACTAATTAAAATACTAATTAGCTATGCATAGTAGACGGCTTACCATGTGCAGGGGCTCGACGGCCTGTTGAGCTCAGCAGGTCAACAGAGGTAGCTAGATTTGTAAAAAATAGACATTCGAGACCAAATTTGAAAATAAAGTAGCTACAATGATATTTGTGTGCACTGTTCTCAATGGCAACTCTTGTTACATATTTTACTTGGAGTAAAATTGCAAAATTGTGAGACAGTGCCAATAACGAGAAAAAGGGTCGTTCAAAAGTTCGGCTACCACATTTTCTTCTGCTGAAACTGCAGTTTATGTGCATAGTTATTTTCTTGCCATCCTCAAGTCAAAAATTGCTGTTATATGGTCTCACTGCTTACAAGTTTCTTGTTTTCAACAAAGAATTAAGTCAACAAAGAATTAAGCCATGCATGAAGATACTTCTTTCTCTCTGCACCTTCCATGAAAAAAAATCTCAATCGGTTTTGGCACTTCCCACAAAATGGATGCTTCAAGTCCAAACAAGTCTCGTATCTTCTCCAAGTTTATTTTTTGGAGTCTATACCATCTAAGGAACTCTCTGGACAGTGAAAAGCCCCAAAATTTCAACTTAAAATTTTTTGTGAATTTTTGCTAATTTTGAATGATTTTTGGTGACTTTCCTTTTTGGAAAGTCTCCCCAGAAACCACCTTCCTTTTTCGGCATTTCCGTTTCCCCTACTCCTTGGCGCCCCTCCTTTTCTCTGCCTCCCTCTCCCCATTGGCGCTCCCTCTCCTTCCCGCTTTCTTCCTTGCGCGCCCGCGCCGCGCCCCCGGTTTCTTCTCCCGCCCGCGTCACCCCGACGCTAGCCGGTCCAAAACCAGCGGCGTCTCCCCTCGCCACGCGTCGCCGTCTCTCTCCTTTGGCCCCACCTGCCAGTCGCCGCTCCCTCCCTCTTCCGCGCGAGAGCGCGCTCCGCCATGCAGTTTGGCCACCTGCTCCCGCCCTGCCATTCCTCGCCATTACTGCCGCTCAGCGCCCGGTCATGGCCCCATCGATCGAAGCGATGCCCCAGCAGCTCCCTGTCCTCCCTGTTGACTGCTGGCACCGCACCCATTCCCCTCTCCCTTGTTTTCACCACCCTCCGCCGAGGCTTAAAGCAGCCCCTCTGCTCCCGTGCCCCTCAAGCCCTCCCACCGCTCTAAATCGCTCCCTGTCACTCCCAAGTTCCTCCTAGAGCAGCCGATTGAAGCCCCGTTGCCTCAAACTCCGACGCCGTCATCCCCTGCGCCGGCGACCCCCGTGAGCTGATCTCCCTCTCCTCTCCCTCATTCCTCGATTCTTTGCGCTCAAAGCACCCTTACTACTCCCTGATCTCAGTGGTGCACTTACCTGGCCAGGTGAACGCCTGTGGAACTTCGGCGTCGTAGTTCACCGTCAACCGCAGAAGCTTCTCCGTGGCCAGCCTTCCAGGGAGCCTCCCAGCTAAAACCACCTCAGCCAAAGTGAGCCTTGAGCCTCGCAGATCGTGAAAACCCCACCGATTGAGCTAAATCGCCTCCGATGACCCCATTCGCCGTCGGGAGGCCCAAACTCCCCTTTTTGCCTCCCACCTTCCCCTTTGATCTCCTCGCCTCCTAAGTCCCCAAAATGGGTTCCCCTCACTGAAACCTACCTAATGGTACTCTCCCTGGCCGCTGAGGACCTTGCCGTCGCCGGAAAGCGGAAGCGCCCCTGTCTCCGCTTCTCTGCTTTGCGCGCGCGGTGGGAGGTAGACGACGAGGGACGTGGCCTCATCTCCTCCGTCCACTCCTCCCGTTGCCTTATAACGACGGCCATTGGTTGGCGCCTCACCACAGCCGTTTGATATCACTAAACTCCACCCTCCGCAGCCGCCCGATCCACCCTTCTCCGCTGCCGCCCGATCCTCGCCACGCATCGCATCCCATCCGCCCGCTCCCGCTCCATCTCCACCGTTCGCCCAAGTCGCGCGTCGGCCATCCAGGCTGCGTGGGCGCGCGCGTGCGTGGGCTGAGCCACCGTTCGGCCGCGCGGGCTGTTGTCCTCGCGCGGGCTGCGCTGTAGCTCCGGGCCGGCCCAGCACTGTGCAAAATTATTTTCCAGAAATTCCAGAAAATCAAAATAAATCCTAGAAAATTACAGAAAATTCCAAAAATTCTCAAATTTCACCACTTTGCTCAGTTTAATGTCCAGAACCCATTTTTGGCCCCCATTTCCCCAAATTCATCCCAGAAAAATTCTAAAAATTCCCCATTTGAATATTTATGCATTTACTCCTTTTTCATAGATTATTTTGCCTCGCTTGATTAGGCTCAAGCCGGATTTATGTTGATTTTGTGTGTTTGCGCTAGTATCGGAGATCCCGGAAGCTTTGGTGCATGGCCAGGATTTAGGAGTTGCTACGTTCGAGATCGTTGAGATCGTCCAGATTCACGGCAAGTCGCAAAACCTTGATCATATTGTATCCCATGTTGATTAAATTATGTTATTATGCTACTTGCATTACTGTTAATTGTGAAATGTTAGTTTGTGTAAAATAAAATGTTTAGAATGATATGCTAATATAGATAAATCCTACCACTAATAATTGCCATGTTAAACTTGTAGTCCTGCCTTTGTAACCTTAGAATTACCCTAAGTATAACATAACCACCCGTAGATTATTTATATATCTCATGCAAAATTTTACACTACTAAGGTTGTGGCCGTAGGCCAGTAGATTTGGATAACGCAAAGCTAGGGTAGGGTGGTATGGGACACCGTACCCTAGGGAAGTGGTGCCAGTATGCACAGTTTAGGGGAAAGGTGTCGTGGAAAACTACGAGATAGTTTTTGCCCACAGCTTTACCCTAAAGTAGAGGTTGCAGACCTCGTGAAAATGTAAGGACTAGACCCTTATGCCAAGCAAATGACATAGTAGCCGCTCAACCACAGGTATTGATTTGTCAACCCTGGTTTAGTACCTGCTCAACTTAAGTGAAGCCCTACATTGGGAGTCGGTACGGATCGCAGATCCGGACTAAGACAACGATAGGTCCTCACAACTCGAACCTGACTATCCGTGGTGGCCAATGGATACCCGAGGGTGTGCGGATTCCGAACCTATCGGGTGGAGTGTATATCAAGGGTTGAGCAGCGAAAAGACCCGGTCCCTTAACTCAGTCAGGAGGGTTAAGGTTGCGTGTGGGTAAAGTTGGGAAACTCTGCAGAGTCAGTCGAATGGTATTCGAATACACCGTGCTCCCGGTTAATGGAGATATGTCACTTGGGTGATTCCAGATGCGAAGCTTAAGTAGATTTTGCAAATGATTTAACTGGACTAGATGGTTAATTATCTTTTCATGAAAACCCCCTAATCTTAAGGAGTAGGTGTCAACTTTTGAATTTCCAAAAATGTTTACAAATAAAACTGCATCCACTCAAAGTTAATAAACTAAGTATACTCCCTTCCTTTGATAACCCTTGTAAAGTAGCTAAGTTAGGGTTTTTTTCGTTGTGACTTGCTGAGCTGGTTAGCTCACGGCTTGCTAAACCCTTCATAAGATCAAGACGCTGGTGATGGTCTCCCCGTTGAGGAGGCCCCAGAGGAGCCTTTCTTCGACGAGAACCCTTGGTATTAGGTCTCCGCCGCGCTCGAGCTTTCCTTGGAGTTTTTGTAATGTAATATACTTTGGGCTTGCACGCCCCACTACAGTAAAACTCGGTTGGTAAACCCTATCTTGTAATATAAGTTGATCTTTTATTATAAGCATGTGATGGTATACTCTTGCACGATGTTCCATAACTGTTCAAGCATGAATAGTTGCGGAATGCCGTGTCGCAGGCGCCCCTGGAAACGAGGGCGTTACAGACAGCAACTCTTGATTTAGACTTTTTTTTACATAATCTGGCCAGATTCTTGCATTTTTTTGTGCTAATTTGGTGAATCAAGGACAACAGCTGGTGTCAAGACTGGACACTTGTTTTAGGAAAGCAGCGGACGTCTGTCAAATAGCTGCACCCTAGGAGACTTGCTCGAGTGCCGGTATAAACTAGTTTTTTTAGATAAATGATAAACCAGCTTTTATCGAAGGGTGTTGGTAGTGTCCGTACGTCCGATAGGAGTATTCCCATCGGACGCTCAGATGCAACATTCTTACACCATGTGTGTAACAATTTTAATCACCGTATGCAACAAAAAAATTTGGTAAAAATCTCGATGCGTTGCATTGGTTGTTGCTAATCGTTGCATACATAAAATCAAAATGTTGCAATAAAAATACAACACTGAGAAGTAGATCATGAAACAAAATGATTAGATCCCAAGGATGCACCAATTTGAATCTCCCCAAGGCAAGAAGGCACAGTAACCAACCACACGCTGGATGTTCGGTCAAACGGCTACAACCATGCCATCCTCGATGTACACGAAGGCCTCCTCTGCCCAGTCTGTGTTCACCAATGTCCCACCCTTGATCAGGATCCTCGCGCTGTCCCCTCCCCCACTGCCGCCACAACCGGCGCCTGCACCTCCTTCAGTGGCCACGCAAAACTTCACACGTGCATCCAAATTTCGAGCTAAGCCTCCTTTACAACTCGTAAAATAAATGAGCCAAGCTCGAGCCGCTCGCGAGCCAGCTCACGAGCTATTTGGCTCGTGTCTATAGTTGGCCCAGCGCGCAGCAGCCCAGCCCATTAAGTCTCCCGAGTCCACCTCTCCATCTCTCCATTGTGTCGGTGTTGCGCTTGCGTAGGCTCTCCATCTTTCTCGTCTCGTCCATGGTGCCACTCCCACCCCATCTACTGCGCCGCTCCCGTTACCCACCATGCCGCTGTGTGCTTCCCCTTCCCCCTACCAACGTGTGCTGCTCACCTGCTCCCCCCTCCGTGTGCTTCTCGCCCCCGGCGCCGTGTGCTCCCCCGCGGCAGATCTCCCAGCCCACGGTAGATCTCCCAGTCCGCTTCCAGCAGATCTCCCCACCCGCCCACCGATTGGCCGCCTCACCCCACATCTCCCTGCTCGACGGCCGACCGTAGATCTTCCTTCCCTTCTCTCTCGTCACTTCGAGGAAGCGAACCGCTTCGAGGGAGAGGTCGGCGTCGCCATTGGCATTGCTGCTCAGGTATTGGGATCCCGTATGCTCCGCTCTCTATGATTGACTGATGGAAAAGATCGAATCCTTCTTGAAGCAGAAAAGATTGGATCTAGGATGAGATTTTTGTATTTTTGCCATGAGTGGATTAGTTTTTCCTTCCTTTTTACAGATGGTTCTTTTAAAGAGAGATGTCATCATCATCATCGATGTCACCGATTGGGTTTGATGCTCCAAAGAATGGGGTAGCTAAGCATGGTAGAGGAGTATCTAAAAGGTCAGCGGGCTGAATGGCCACCATGGAGGTCTCTCTAGATGGGGTCCCTTTGCAATCGAAGAAAGCAGCTGTAGCATTTCAAACTACCTGTGGGATAATTAGAAGGGAACGGGTCCCCACACTGTAGCAAACTGGAAAGGTTTGACAGAAGATGAGAAAAAAGTATTGTGTACGGAAATTTCAAACTCGTTCGAGATCCCAGTAGAAGTTCAGGAATGTGTGCAATGGCATGCACATCTCGTGATGGGAAAAGTGTGGAAGACCTTCAAGAGCATGCTTCTCGATCACATAGTACATGACCAAGGATCACACGCCCTTCACGAAGTTTCCTTTCGTGTCACCTAAAACATGGGAGGCCTTTATGCGATGAAAACAGTGACCGAATCTCAACAGGAAAGTGCGGTGCACAAGGCTATCTAGGCACGAAACACTCACCTCCACAGACTTGACACCACTAGGTATGCGGATAAAATCCCGCAATGGAGGATGAGGTTGTAATCCGATTGGAGGCCTCCCCACTATTTGCTACGATAAAAAATGAGCGCGCTTGAAACTGGTTAAGAGCGAGGTCATCAACCACATCTTCGGGCATCGCCTCTTTCAAGAACCCCCATAGACGATGAAGTGTCCCAACGCTTGGTAATATATGTTACATTACCTAAATATTAATAGGTCCATAACTTCATGGGGTCTAAAATAACATGATTGCCTCTTGCAGCAAATATCGACTATCGAATCTTTTGAATACTCCTTCCAAGTAGTCAGGGAGAGGGATATACTATCCACGGCCCTAGGAAACAAGGAGCACTTAGGTCACATGTGAGGCCTATGGGTTTACATATCTTAGAGGTACAGATTCCCAAATGACTCTGAGGCGTATAGGAGTAGGAAGAGATCCAAGGCCAAGTGCGAGGAAAGTATGAAACGGGACTTTAATGCAAAACTTGAGGATATAACTGCCTCGCTTCAAGGAGAGATAGATGCATTGAGGAAAGAACTGAGAGAAGTCTGCAACCAGTCGCAAGACACCTCCATTATTATGGTACCCAGTCCCCCTCAACATCGTAGTAGCTGTGCGTCCGCGCCACTTTCTAAATATAGCGATGCCCGCTTACCTATCGATGATATCTAGGTAATGTACATATCTAAAATGCTACATAGATAGACCTAGTGGATGCCTTAGCTCATTGTGTATCGTTATGTAGGAGGCCACACCATGCATCCTCAGAATCAGGGTTGTTAGCTACATTCCTGTTGACGCTAGACAGGGGTTGACGTATCCATGTCCACTAGGGACGTTGGTGCACAGTGCCCAACTAGGGACAGATTTCGCGAAGGTCTTAGGTGGATATGATTAATGATGTTTTCAGGACCATCCCATTGAAGAGGCCCCCAAATAGAGAAATTATGATACTAGGGGATGTCGTCTACACATTCGTCCAGTGGCCCGAGAGGGATATCACCCTAGACCCTTTTGTGCCGCGATCTCCACACGACCATGCCTATCAAATAGAACGTTCTATGACTCCACCTCAAACTCTTCTTCAAAAGGCTAGCGTATTGGCTCTTGTGAAGGCGACACCGAAATTGTATCGTAAGCGAGGTGCTAAGGACCAATCGAAGAAGATTAATGTGCCTCCTATGGAATGGAAGTTCATGCTCGAGTGTCGTTGGTCCCTGAGTCACAACTACCTAGGCGGTTTGCAATATTTTGCATACCTGGTACATGTAGGGATTCAACATGAAGCCAATTCGGCACAGTGAATTCATCGTGAGATACATGGAGGCACATTTTCTCCATGACTTGGGCTATTTTGTCGTGACCTTCAAAGACTTATTTTTATTATTCAACCTCAACGAACTTGACGCATCACTTCTACTATGCTGGACACTGCAGGTATACTATACAATCACATAATACCAATAAATATCATAACTCATTTCTTATGTATAGATCCATGATCCAACAAATCCGACGATGGCGAGAAGTAGAACCGATCGGTTTCCTCAACCCAAACTTGGTCTCTGAGCAATCCATCATCGATAATGGACTCTTCGTCCAAGATTATGAAATGAGAGGATTGCTTACTTACAGTGACAAGGACTACATCATGGTACCCTTCAACCAGGGTAAGTGCTTCACTAGTTGCCATACAAGTTTCATTTGTACTTTATACGCGACATGAACTTTAGATTATTCGCTATAGCAACATACATGACTAGGGGTCACTAGATTTTGATTATGATTGTACCAAAGTGGAGCAAGGTAACATACCTTGATTCCCCACTTAAGAGCAACCATAACTTCACCCGTGTGCAACACACACTTAACAGGTAAACTCATTTCCTCGTTTGCAATGGCCGAAGCTAGCTTTTTACAATCACATAGGCCATTCAACGCTTACATTGCCCAGAGAGGAAGACACAAAGAATCCAGCGCTACACTACGACACAGGACGTGATTTCCAGTACCCGCTACAACACAACAATCCCATATAACGCTTCGTAATAATGCCTTTAGAACTGACAATATCTATGTACGTAATTCTATTTTTGCAGTGCCATCAGCAGCTACAGGGCAATGTATGTGATTCTACGTTTGCCACCATATGGAGGACATCATGGCCACTAAGACGAATGATCCAGAGTTTGTCAATATGCCAATAATTATTTTATGACTTTAATACTCCTAGTGACGACACGTGGAATTTGACGTAAGTACATTCGATCTTAACAAACTAGTCAAAATTCGAAAAAACTCTTCCAATTCTTGATAGTAGAGGTCATAAACAAGGCTAGAGTTCTACCCCGGTGATAAAGATTAGATATTGAAACATTTGATACAGTTGTAGTCACTCTATTGTGCTTAATAAAAAAAATTCATTGAAATATACTTCATTTAGTTGTTTAATTCATTTGTGAGATCTGTATAATAATTGTCATGTTATATATATAATATATTTGCTTATTTTCAAAGAGCATGGGTAGCCAAAAAATAGAAAATTATATAGATATTCAAATAACTATCACAGACAGTTTGTAGCAATAAACCGTCTGTGCTATATGAATATCACAGACAGTTTTTGTATTAGTCGTCTATGATATGAAATATATCACAAACAGCTACGATTGAGAACCGTCTGTAATATATAACATATCACATACAGTTTTTGGCATTAACCGTATGTGATAATTAGTATATCACAGACGACTATATTTAAGAACCATCAATGATACCTGATATATCACAAATGGTTTTTTGAAAAACCGTCTGTATTGTAATTATCACAGACAGTTTGAGAACTATCTGTGATAACCAACTATTATCACAGATACATAAATTCAGATGGTTTCATAACTATCTGTGATGATAGTTGTGAACTGTCTGTGATAACCCTTTCTGTCATAGTGTAATCAGAACAGATAGGCATGACCTTATTCAATTAATCAAGAAACTTGCATTTCATCGTCATAAACATGAAGCTATCGCCCAATGTTTGTATTGAAGCGTTGAATCATGCATGGCCGTTCGTCCGCAAGCTATGCTGATTGTGTAGACGATTGGGTCGACGAGGCGGACGGGAGGGTTGAGAACATGCCCAAAATTGCCTCAATAACCTTTGGCAGCTGGTACCATCAACTCGTGGTTAGGTATTGATGAAGCAGTACCACTAGATACCAAGATATTTCATCCATTGAATCTAGTTTGTTTGGACGGCTCACAACGTTACAAGTACCTTTAAAAAACTCTTTCTTTTAAGATACGACTGTTTGTTCGTCAAACGCAGCTTCCTCGGCTCATGCAACACACACCACGCGTTGACGCATATGCCAACACAAGACCCTCCATCAGCCGAACGCGCGCGCACACACAAAAATAAGATATAGGATAAATGATATCATTATATATGTCATGTGGTACAAGGAATCTTACTATGACTTACTTCGGAAAAGAATAACAAATAAACGAATTGCCATATCTAAGCATGCATGAAATACAAGTGCTCTTTCTTTGATCCGTGTTCACTCTTATTGCACCTCTTACTATCCAATATTCTATGTTGGGGGTGCAAAAATGATTAATTTCCATCTGACTAACTAACCGAAAGCTTACGGAGTGAATAAGAAATATATAAATGAGTATTTAGCACTATTCACATCTAACTCTGACTCCGAAAGAAATACAGGATAAACGATATCTATTCTTATTCATTCCAAGTGCACCCCTACTCATGTGGCTGTTGGTGTGTCATGGTTAGATAAGGCATGCATTAGAAGTTGGTGTAAGAAAAGAGAAAAATAGCAATAGGTTCATTGGACGATTGACCTGTAGAGGTCTTAATATACCAAAATGATTACCTCTAAAAAAATAACTTCAGGGGATGAATGACAGCGATATCAATTTAAAGGTTTAGATTTTTTGTGTGAAAGGAAGTATCATCGGATTATAGATGAGCGTACTAAGCTAGATCTTACGAATGTCGTAGCTATAGGAGTACCCGCCTTTTTTTTTCCTTTTGACAGTAAGAACCAGCATTTTGATAACATGAAAGCAGAACTGATCTGAATGGGAAGGAAAAGTGGCAGAGTTGTTCCCCTTCCTCACCGCATCTACACATGTTCTCTCGCATGGTGCCCAAGCAAACTCCCTATGTAACATCTCAAAAATATAGGAATAGTATAATTGCTAAAAATCTAAAATCTTTTATCAATTTCCAGTATTGTTTAAAATTTTCTGGTGTTTATTCGAGTTTCTTGATTTGGTTCCTTGCTAAAAATTCAAAAGCCAAGATCTTGAATCAAGAACCGAGACTGTGAAAATCAAATTGAAAGGAAATTTCGAATCTCTTTTGCTAAGCTAAAAATTTAAATTTTAAAACTGGGAGTTGGAATCCCAAAACCAATAGAAATTGAAACCAAAGGTTAATATTAAAATCTTCCCCATCCAATTTTCATATCCGAAACTTCAAAGTCTGAAGTTCAAAAATTCTCTCAGAACTCGACGATTCTGAAACTCAAAATTTAAGTCCAAGTGTTGAACTAAGATTTTAAATTTCAGAACCTATTTACAAATTTGAGCCCTGAAGTCAAAATTCAAAAATCTCCAAACATCTTTGGGCCTTTAGCCCATTCCTCCTTCTAGCCTCTCCTCCCTCTTCCTTTGTCTCCTCTGTTCCCTTTCTGTGCAAACCCGCCCTAGCCAGTTGGCCAGCCCCGTTGTGCCCACCAACCAGCCCTATTGCGGCCGCCAAAACCGCCCCTGGTTTCCCTCCTCCCTCTGGCGCTTGACTTCAATGTCGCGCCAGCTGCTCCGCCCTATGGCCACCCTATGCCTATCGCGCATTCAATGCCCAGCCGACTGGCGTTACTCCATAGCGAACCACCGTGCACGCCTTCAAAGCACGAGCGGCTGACTGCACCCCCCTGTAAGAGGCCCGAGCTTGCCCTTGCTCTTCCTCCCCTCCATCTCCTTCCCCCGAGCTCGGCCATTTCCTGAGCGCCACCCGTGTGCCGATTGTCGTCCTGGCCGCTTCGGTGCCCCTCGCTCAAAAGCAACCGCATCACCACTCATCCCTAGGCATCTTCCTCCCCTCCCCTCTAATGGACTTCGGTGCCCTGAGCTCGCCAAACGCTGACTCTTTGCCAAGTCCAGCCACCACCCCTCATTCCGACACCATTTCCTCCTCGGGCAACCTCCCTCAAATTCCTCGCTGTGGGAGCTTCACCTCGGTGTCCTCGAGCTTCCCCAACTTATGGCCGAAGCTCTGCACCCCTTGAGCTCCTTCTCCACAGTGCCCTTCCTGCACCACCGCCTATGCTCGCCATCGGTCCACGTCGGCCCCTCTCTGGCTGCCTCGACCACCGAGGTGAGTTACCTACACCTCCCTGCAGCTCACGCTCGCCCTATCTTGTTCCCTTCTCCCTTTGGCCACCGTTGCCCCTGTGGCCTCCTCTTTCTGACCCTCGAGAGCCACCCCCAGTCCACCTTCGCTCCACCTAGAGTTGCACCACAACCTCCTTGGGCTTCCTCGTGGTCCCAGGGTTCCAATTCAGCCGCCGCCGGTGCTCCCCGGTTGCCCCTCGCTGGCAAGTGCCGCCCTGCCTCTCCTGTTTTAGCCCGGTTCAATAGAGACCCCCCATTTATACCTCTCTCTCTCTCTCTCTCTCTCTCAATGACGTGTTGGCCCGGCTAAAACAATGGGCAAGCTATTGCATGATTATCTCTGGTATGTCTTGCTCCTATATTCACTCCTTGGGTTTAATATATTCACTCCTTGTGTTTAATGTCAAAAGTTTAATTCAAATAAAATGCCCCTATTCATGTCTTGCAAATAAAAATGAAAGCAAATATAAAATTTATTTTGAAAGATGGGATGATGTTCATGCAAAAAAATAAATCATATGCCAATCAAGATTAATAAATTAATTCTCCTGTAAAGATTAATTAGAGCAGGAGCTTGCCATGTACTATTTTCTAATTTGACAGTGATTCTATAAATGCAAGTACCTAAAATAGACTCAATGATAAGATCCGTAACCGTGAGGTTTAAGTTGTGAAACTAAATTAAGGGTTTGTGCAAATTAAAAATATTAACATGTAATCTTGATTAATTTTCATGTCACGCGAGAAATTAGCAACGCAATGAGAGTGACTAATGTAAGAATTCAAACTTGCATGTTAACATAAAGCAAGACTTGAAGCTTTTCGAGGATAATGTTTACACTATGATTTCTGCCCTAGAAAATCAAATGCTAATCCTGAATCCTATTATATCTTTATCCCTGGATCTAAATCTGTTAATGCAAATAAAGTTAATTAATTTAACAAGATTATGCCACACAAAATTATATTCATGATCTGCTCATCTCTAAAATCATGAGACCTCTTTTTTAAATAGTGTTTAAACTAATTATTGGTAAAGTATCCTTGTTTATGATTAAGAATTCTTAAACATGAATAAAGAGTAATTAATCTTTACCTCAAATCCAATCACTAATTAGCTGGCCCTTAGAAATGATTGTAAGCCCCTAATATTTATCCTAAATCCAAGTCTTGCAAAGAAATACATGGCCCTGTTTGTTTTGGCTTTTTCAGTGGCTTATAAGCAAAAAAAGCCTAAGCCTAAACAAACGGCTGGCTTTTGTACTGAGCTTTTAAAAAGCCAAAAGCCACTGTATAACTAAAATCCAAAAGCCAGTTGAAAGGAGCTTTTTTTGGCTTTTGCGGAATAGAAATAACGTTTTGCCACTAAACTTCGAAAGATTTACACACAAATGCCATTGGTATATAAACCGTTGGCCGTTCGGCCGTTCTCTCCCGATCCCCTCCCAAACCGAATTGTGTGATTAGGGTTGCGGCGCCGACGACCTGCGACACCACCGTCCTCCCGCGACCCGAGACCCCGCCGGCGACCCGCGACCCCGCTAGCCTCATCCGCCGTTCTCCGACAAATCCTGCCGGTGACCCGCGACTTCGCTGGCCTCATCCGCCGTTCTCCGACAAACCCCGCCAGCGACCGACGACCCGCGACCCCGCCGGCCTCCGACAAATCCCACCGGCGACCCGCGACCCTGCTGGCCTCATCCGTTGTCCTCCGACAAACCCCGCCAGCGACCGGCAACCCGCAACCCCGCCGGCCTCGTCTGCCATCCTCCGACAAATCTGCCGTCCTCCGGTGACCCCGCTGGCCTCCTCTTGAGTGCAACAATACATATAATAAGGGCATTTCAGACTTTCTGATAATAAGCCACATCATTCAACCTATCAAAAAGCTAGGATACCAAATAGTCTAACTTGGCTTAAAAGCTAACTGCTTTTAAGCTGTTTAAGCCAAAAAGCTGGCTTTAAACTATAAGCTAAAAAGTCAAGCATCTTTACACAAAAGGTTTTGCTAAAGTAAAATCTTGTATAATTATTAATACTTGACCTTTATCTCAAGATTTAAATTCATTAATAATGATTGAGAATAATTACTAATACAAGAAGCAACTTTATCAAGAAGAACCCTGTTAATTCATAATTCACTTTTCCAATAAATCGTAACCATTGGTCATTTCTAATAAATTTGTCATCATCGAAATAACCAACTTTGCTCACAATGAGAATTGGACTAAAATGACCAACTCCATACTTTAATTGATCTATTGAAATTAATGGTTCAATTAATTTGGTAATTACAATATCAGGTAATCACTACTACAAAAGAGGCTATACTGGACGCTACATCACAAATGGTTCATAGGAACCGGTTGTGCTTAAACTATCACAGATGGTTTATACTAACAATCGTCTATGATATTTTCACAAACAGTTATTAACATGAACCGTCTGTGATAATTGATACATCACAGACGGTTTATGTTAATAACTGTCTGTGAAAGTTGTGGACATCACAGACGGTTCGTATAAAAAACCATCTCTGATATTGCGGACATCACAGACGGTTCTTATAACAAACCGTCTGAGATATTGCGGACATCACAGACAGTTCTTATAACAAACCATCTGTGATATTGCTGACATCACAGACAGTTTGTATGAATAAATGTCTTTGAATTATCACAGACAGTTATTAATACGAACAGTCTATGATAGTGTCGTATCACAGACAGTTTGTGGTTGGAACCGTCTGGGATAATCTGCTATTAAATAGCAGGCGTATGTGGTCTCGACACAGATCTGTCTTCATTGCGCTGCATTGGTGGAGCGAGGTGGCCGGTTTTGGGGAGTTTGGTGAAAACATATCGCTTGTAGATCTATATATGTCTTCTTGGTGATCAGAGGTTAGTACTCAATTGCTTCTAAAAACTTATATGCCTTGTAATAGAAAGAGATGATAGCTAGGTTTTTATTTAGATCTAGCTAGCTAGGTTTAGAAAGATAATGGTACTTTGCTCAATTTTAGAATGGGTAAGTACTCCTAGTTTACTTCAATATATTCCTGATTAATATTATTATTTCATGAATACGTGGCTGGCTAGCTACCTAATATAGATGTGTGTAATTAAGTAGCTAGTCTGATTTGCTATAGTGGTGCTAATAATCCAATTTGACACCTACTTATTACATGTGTAGCGTAGATGGACCGAAGCTGGATGTACTTTGAGAACCGTGTGAGTGAACAGTACATTAATGGCGTGTCTGCTTTTAGAAGAGCGGCCGAGCTGGATATGTTGAAGAAGGGGATGGAATATATTTTATTGTCCATGCATTGATTGTGATAATCTAAAGATGTTTAGCAACTCAGCGTAGATCGAAACTCACTTGATTTGAAGGGGTTTCAGAAAAGGGTACAAATGTTAGATCAGTCATGGTGAAAAAAAGATTACACAAGAAAGTAGTTATGACATTATTGAGGGAGACAACGATATGCCAGTTGTGGACTGTGCTTTCGATGAGGATAGATCGCAGGATGACAATTTGGATTAGATGCTACGTGATGCAGAAGGGAACTATCGTGAGAGAGAGTTTGGTAAATTCAAGGGCTTGATGGAGGACTCAGAGAAATCTTTGTTCTCAGGCTGTAAGCTACAATATATAAGGTTGTCATCTGTTCTATAACTGCTGAAATTGAAGGCAAGCAATGGTTGGTCCGACAAGATTTTCACAGTATTGTTAGGTCTCCTAGCAGATATGCTTTCAAAGGAAAATGTGTTGCCAAGAACCACCTACCAAGCCAAGAAGATTCTTTTTCCATTGGGAATGTAAGTAGAAAGAATACATGCATGTATGAATGATTGTATCCTCTACCATAAAGAGTATGCTAGCTTACATGTTTGTCCGGTGTGCAAAGCATCCCGATACAAGCGTAAAAATGACTTCGATGATGGGAAGGGCATCGAGGTGAAGCAAGGACCTCCTACTAAGGTGTTGTGGTATCCTCCTATAATTCTTCGTTTGAAGCATTTATTTGCAAATTTGGATGCAAGACTGGTGTTTTGGCACTCGGAGCAGCGTAAGAAAGACAAAATGATAAGACATACTGTTAATTCTGCCTAGTGGAGGAACATCGATAGGATGTTTGTACACTTTGGTGTGGAACCGAAAAATATAAGGTTTGGGTTGAATACAGATGGAATGAATCATTTTAGTAACATGAGCAACGCCGACATAGCACCTGACCCATGACTCTATGCATGTACAACCTTCCTCCTTGGCTGTGTATAAAGCGGAAATATATTTTGATGTCAGTACTTATCCAAGGGCCAAAGCAACCTGGGAATGATATTGATGTGTACCTAGCACCATTGGTAGAAGATCTTCGATACTGTGGAACGAAGAGGTACATGTATGGGATGCGGATAAACGAGAGAATTTCACTCTGCACACCATGTTGTTCTGCACCATTAATGATTTTCATGCCTTTGGTAAGCTATCAGGGTTGAGTACAAAAGGAGCCAAAGCCTATCTGCACTGCTTAGATTATACTGAGAGTGTGTGGTTGAACAATTCACGCAAAACTATATACACGCATCACCGTAGGTTCCTTCCAAAGTATCACATATACCGCAAGGTGAAGAAATAATTTGATGAAAAAAGAGGATGACTCAGTACCAAGGCCTTTTAGTGGGAAAGAGGTCTATGCTATATTAAGGATATCGATGTTGTGCTTGGAAAGGGATGTAAATTGAGGACTTGTTGGAAAAATATATGAAAGAAGAGGTCAATATTTTGGGACTTGCCTTATTGGGAGCACTTAGAAGTTCGCAATTGCATCGATGTCATGCACGTAGAGAAGAATGTATGTGATAGTTTGATTGGCCTTTTACTGAACATTCCTGACAAAACAAAGGATGGTGTCAACGCAAAGCGTGACTTGGTGAAAGAGATATCATGGTCCATCTCATTGTCCACCTTGTAAAAGAGATAAGATACGTGGTCCTATGTTTCTACGTCATATGTACCTGTTTGAGAGGTACATGGGAGTTCTCAAGTCCTATGTATGCAATTGATCTTAACCAGAGGGTAGCACATCCAAGGTTATACAACCGAAGAGGTCATTGAATTTTGCATCGGTTACATGGGTCAGGTCAAACCAATAGGTGTACCTCTATCTCGTCATGAGGGGAGGCTAGAGGGTATCTGGACAATCGGAAGGAAAGCAATAGCTTTGGATCGAGATACATATGCTCAAGCCCATTTCACGGTTTTACAACACATGACTGAAGTGACCTTGTATATTGAAGAGCAAGGGCATGTTATACCAAGAGAAGAATGCAGGCCAGTCAGGCGTTTGGATCACGAGACAATACAACCGTTAGTTCAACGAATGGTTGAAGGTGCGATTGACTGGGAGGTCTTCAAGTAAAACACTACAATGGTTGGCAAAAGGGCCAAAATTTACAATTGTGAAATGGTAAGGATACGACATTAATAGCTACACATTTTATACGATAGATTAGGATAGAAAGAGCACAACGCAAAACTCAGATGTCCTCATAGATGCCTTTGATGCACACGTCAATATCGCTGGCCCAAGCTCGTACAACGGGCTTGTAGAGGAGATTTGGGAGCTTGACTATGTAATTTTCAAGATTCCTCTATTTCGGTGCCATTGGGTCCAACTCCCACGGGGTGTAAAGGTCGACAAGTACGGCGTCAGTACCGTGGACCTCAAATGTGTAGGATACGAAGACGAACCATTTGTACTCACAAGGTAAGTTGTTCAAGTGTTTTATGTAACCGACCTGACAAATAAGAAGTGCCATGTAGTTCTTCATGGAAAAAGAAGAATTGTCAGAATTGAGAATATCGTGAATGAGGAAGAGTACAATAAATTTGATGAGTTGCCTCCATAAGCTATATGCGTGTTGATCATAGTGAAGGGATTTATTTAAAAGGAAATAGCCAGGTGTAATCAATGGTCCCACACAGTGAGTACCTATTTGGAAATTGTTGCTATGTAATTATAATTAGGAAACTCGGCATGTAATTATGGAACTATATTCCATTGTAATTGATTTACTAAGAAATAATTATATTCATGATTATGCTTGTGTTTTTCATATTGCATGGCCAGCATGCATTTCTTGTGGCTAGATGAAGAATAGGGAACTATCACAGGTGGTTTATCGGAACAAACCATCTGTGATAATACTATCACAAACGGTTCTTTTATAGAATCGTCTATGATATGTTGAATATCACAGAAGGTTCTATAAAAGAACCGTCTATGATAGTATTATCACAGACGGTTCCATAATAGAACCATCTGTGATAGTTTCTCTATAAATATACCCCAAAGATAGGTTCTGCTCGTAGAGTGCTCACTCACGCACTCCGTCTCCGCCACCCATACTAGGTTTTGCTAGATCTAACTGCTCACTCGCACATGATGCCACCTCTCCCTCCCGATGCCAGCTCTCCCTCATAAGATCATCGTCGTCATCTAGGTCTCATGCTCCAAAGATTGGGATAACTAAGCGTGGCCGAGGAGTATCGAAAAGGCCAGAGGGCCAAATGACCATCATGGTGGTCTCTCCGGATGGGGTCCCTCTACAATCAAAGAAAGCAGTGGTAGCATTTCAAACTACCTACGGGATAATTGGAAGGCAATGGGTCCCCATCACCATAGCAAGTTGGAAAGATTTGGCAAAGGATCAGAAAAATCAGCTGTGGACGGAAATAACAAATTCGTTCAAGATCCTAGTAGAAGTACAGGGACTCGTGCAATGGCAGGTGCTCCATGTTATGGGAAAAATATGGAAGAACTTCAAGAGCACTCTTGTCACGCAGTACGTGGTGTTGACACCAATTTTGTCCAAAATTTTTATGGCACGTTACCTTCCAAGATCTTTTGCGTACCGTACATATTACATTTGAGTGGCAAATTTTTACGGTATGTTTGTAGGGCAAGTGAAAAGTTTATGTCAAATTTTCAGCTCATTCAGAGCACATTGCTCACTCGAATAGGATAATACGGCCGGATGACGTACGCAAAGCACAAGTCCACCTTACAGGATTTTTTTTGTGTGCTACATATTACAATCGAGTGGAGAATTTTTATGGCATGTTTATGGTGTAAATGTAAGTCTCGTGTTTAATTTTTAGCCCATTCAGAGCACATATGCTCACTCGAATAGGATAATAAGATAGCCATGAATTGGGAGCTTCAACTACCCATCATGTGCATGCATGCATGAATTAGGAGGAGCCCACGTCCAGCAAGTTAGCCCACTCATTTGCATGCTTGTGCATGTGTAGAGGCTTGTAGCAATAGCAAAAAATAATAATAAAATTAGGAAAAGAACATCAAAGTGAGAAGTTACCATAACATCTCTTTATGAACCACCCCTTATCCTTGCTCTATAAATAGGGGGGTAATGGTATAGAAAAGGGGAATCTTTGGAGGAGGAAAGGGAGGAGACGCTGGCCATTTGGAGAGAAAAGGAAGCATACACAAACACTAGAGAGGAGAAACTATAGAGAAATAGAGAGAGCTTTTAGAAAGGGAGCGCTACACAAGCAAAGGTGAAATTTTTGCTCTTCTCTCTCTCTCTCTCGTGCCCTTAAGTTCGGCCATTGTGGTACGAATCAAGGTGCTTCATTTTTTTTCTTCTTTTATGCTTGATCTCTCGTCTCTTAGGTTCGGTCCCTTACAAATGGATACAAATCAAGGCGAGGCATGAAGACCTCATCTTCTTGGTTCGGTCCCGTTAGGTGGATACAAACCCAAAGAATAAGGGCTCGATCTCTCGTCTCTTAGGTTCGGTCCCCTACAAATGGATACAAACCAAGAGTGAGAAGAATGAAAACCCCATTGCCCCAATTTGGTTCGCTCAAATGGACACGAATTAGGGGTGGGTGTATGCTGCAAAAAATAATAAAAATACATGAACAAATGTTAAAAAAACAACCTTCGCCTTGGTTATGCTATATGTTAGTGGTAATACAAGGTGGAGCAAAACACTTAATTTCTATTATACGACATACTCAAAATCTATGGCATGTTAGTAGTAATATAAATATTAAAACAACAAACTTCGTCTCGGTTACGCTACATGCAAGCGCTCGACATTTGCAAGCTCTATGCAATGCTAGCAGTAACACAAGGTGGGGCAAAACAATAAAATAATTAGTTCTAAACTTTCATACACTATGTGCATAAAATCCATGGCATGCTAGTAGTAATAAAAATATTAAGAAACAACCTTCGCTTCGGTTATGCTAAATGCAAGCGCTCAATATTCACAAGCATTATGCAATGCTAGTAGTAATACAAGCGAGTAAAACAATAAAAAATGAAATAATGAAATATTTCCATTACACTACATGCATAAAATCCATGGCGTGCTAGTAGTAATAAAAATATTAAGAAACAACCTTCGCTTTGGTTACGCTACATGCAAGCGCTCAATTTTTGCAAGCGTTATGCAATGCTAGTAGTAATACAAGCGAGTAAAACAATAAAAAATAAAATAATGAAATATTTCTATTACACTACATGCATAAAATCCATGATGTGCTAGTAGTAATAAAAATATTAAGAAACAACCTTCGCTTCGGTTACGCTACATGCAAGCGCTCAATATTCGCAAGCGTTATGAATTACTAGTAATAATACCAGCGAGTAAAACAATGAAAAATAAAATAATGAAATATTTCTATTACACTACATGCATATGCGAGCGCGCAATATTTGCAAGCACTATGCAATGTTACAAGATGAAGCAAAATAATAAAAAAAATGAAATAATTGAACTTCAATCATGCTACATGCATAGGTTCACTAAAAAATAATAAAATCATATGCCATGTTAGCAAAATAATATAAACACAGCTAAAATACCCTTGTGCAAGCATCCATCAGCGACGCCAAGATTGAAGACCTTTTCTTTTATATTTTTTGTAATAGTCATATGTTGTAATTTGTTGTAATGTTTATGTTGGAATTCTTAATCAGGGGTTTTCTCGCAAAGAGATGTAATTAACAGAATTTTTATGTAAATGTATTAATTCTGGAAGTAATGGTCCCACAATACTTGATTCCTTTGTCTCATTTTCAATTAAATTTAATTAACTTGTCTCTAATGACGCGGACACGAGTTCACGCCCATTTTCCCGCCATCAGATTCTGGCACGCCCAGTGGGACCTACTTTTCCCCTCATCTTTGAATTCCATCATCAAAGTGCAACATATGACATTTAAATTGATCATGTCGCTGATATATATATGTGTGTATGCAAGAAGGTTAATATATAGTTTTCTTTATATGAAGGGATGGCGGGGCGGGTTCAACAATTCGTCACGCTGCGCTTTGGGTCACTGTGGCTAGACGGTGGGGCCTTTTCAAGCTACCACTAGTGCAAGTTCACTGCAAACCACAGCTGCGTCCCGGACTACAGCAATCAACGAGCATGAAGTGACTTCTGCACGTCAGGATGCGTTCATTCCTGTCCTGTCCAAGTCAGCCAAAAGGAGGATGAGGGCAGCAGCAGTGGCTTCAAGAGCCACCTCACATGATCAGCATCTCAACATACATGAGGCCAATCCTTTTGACTCGGTTCCTGTGGGCTTTTCTAAAGAAGCACGCGCCAGGTCTGGAAGCCATGAGTCATCATCAAGGTTTCGTCGCGCAACACTTGATGAGTGGCCTATCCGTGCAAAGTGGATGGGTCCATCGAAAATGACGCCGCGTGGACAAGCCGCGACTTCTTCCCCAACAACTACTAAATCAAAAGGAGTGCCTTCTCTGTCAACACCATCTGCAATACGGGGGGCAAATGTGCACCCAGTATTAGGGCAAATGCTTCATCAACATTGAGCACAAGCCCATCCTAGATTTCTCATAAGCTGCTGGGGGCGAGCTCGTCAAAGCATGCCCTAAGCATAGAAGGGGTGGCTCCTTCTCGAACTGCAGCTATGGCTACGTCACCGACGCCAAAAGGAAAGGCGATGATGCTAGACCAACCCCATTGTCCACAGCCAAGCGGCAAAGGAAAGGTTGTGATGGTGGATGAACATTACCACCAACAGCTCATGAACAAAGGGAAGGTTGCAATAACAGAGCATGCTGCGTCCGAAGGAGGGCCATGTCATGCACAAACTCAACTCCGAGCTGATGCGCCGGAGTTCATCCCTTCGTTGGCCAACAAACCCAGCAGGTCCATGCCTAAACCGAACCACAAGTGTACGCTCCTGTGGCAAGGAGTGTACCTCACTCCTGGTGACATCAATATGGGCCACGTGAATCTAACGGCTACAATCTCAGATCCTTTATCGTCATCTACCCCAATTCCACGACCTTACTTTGATGGCTCATTTTCTCCGTCACGGCATCGTCGCCGTCAATGCAATGCTCGGCGTGCGTGGGTTGATTTCTCTGTGGCAATTGACCCTATCTTGAAAAGACATCAACGTGAGCAAGTGGGCACCACCATTTGGAACAGGGTAAGGAAGAACCGACTGAGGATTCGAGGAAGAATGAATCCTGCCCTGGATTTATATATCACACGGAGTATCTGCCAAACCCTGAGGGAGATGCTTCCAGGAGCATCCGCATCCGCATCCGCATCCGCAAATGATGTTGGAGGTGCTATTATGCGGCGAGCAGAGGCCTTCACTAAATGGCCAGAATACAAGAATTCATTAAGCAAGGCCCTCGATGACAAAACTATGTCACCCAGGCTGCTCGTGCACGTGTAAAACGAGAAGCCTACAAGTAGAGGGAGTTGGCAATGCGAGCTGACTCTAAATCTAGCAAAATTCATGGGGCAAACTCTCCTTCATCAAGTCGTGGTGGCAATACCCAAGTGGTGAAGAAGCTAGCAAGCACACCCAAGAAGGCGGCAACAATGATGGCTCCTTGGCCAAGTTGAAAGAGGGCCTCAAAAAATGTAGCTAACGTATTTCTTTCGATGCCGGTCGGAGTCACATAGGTGGCAGATGATGCCAGCGAGGCATCTTCAACATCGACACACTTCAAAAGAAAGAAAGCCCGAAAGAATGTTATAATGGGTCATCGTCCTGTAACTCGTAGTCAAGCAAATTCGGATAATGAAGAGCATGATTTGAATTACTCAGGGTCTCATAATCCCCTCCATAGTAATTCATCTTCTTCTCCTGAAAATGATCCCCAACATGATATAAACGCTTATGAACTGCGTTCCCGTAATTTTGAGCCAAGCTACGCGGAATAAGTTCTTGCGGCAAATGAAACACGTTCAGTTGAGGAGCAGCTAGCCCAACTTACAGCTGCACTTCAGCAAAAAGAAGATGAGTTGGCTGCTTTATGCAACCAAATAGCTAATGATACAAGCCGGGATAATGACATACATGCTACTGTAAGTCATCATAATCATCAATCATCACCTGCAATTAGCCTTGAGGTGATCCAAAAGATGATTGTTGAGGGGGTTAAAGCCCAGTATATGCAAACTCACTACTCGATGCGTCCGGGGTATGTTAAGCCATACCCATCAGATGTTGACATGGTGTCTTTCCCAAGTAATTACCGCCAGCCGTAATTCAGCAAATTCAATGGAACCGGGTCTCCTCATGAGCATATAGCTCATTTTCTTGCAGCCTGTCAAGATATAGCCCATAATGGAGCACTTCTCTTACGACAATTTGTGCAGACGTTGTCTGGTCCAGCCTTCACATGGTATAGTAAGTTGGCACCAGGATCAATCAAGACATGGGAGCAAATGCAAGATACTTTTCTCGAGCACTTCTATAGCACTCAAAGAACAGTAGGCATCACTGAGTTGACCCAAACAGAGCAAAGAACAAATGAAAAGGCTGCTGATTTTATTAACAGGTGGAGAAATTTAAGCCTCCATTGCCCACAGCCAATTACCGAGCCAGAAGCGGTGCGGATGTGCATGAATAATCTGTGCCCTGACATGGCTGTTTATTTGCAAGGTGTACGGCCTGTCACTTTTGAAGAGCTTGCCTCTAAAGCTACAGATATTGAGAATTACATGCAGCATGTCACATGTCGAATAAAGACATTCACCAAGCCTGTAGAGAAAGGCGACCAACGTGATAAGTTGCCTGCCAAGCCAAAGCAAGTGCAAACAATGGAGGCGATAGTGGTGATTCCACAGTTGCAGTCCAGGGGAGCCACCACAAGAAATCAAGAGCAAAAGGGAATGCAAACTCGCAGGAGGCCAACCCTTAGTGAGCGACAAAACAGAGAATATTTCTTCCCAAATGAGGAAGTCGATGACTTATTTATGGGCTTACGGGAGTTGAATCTCATAGAGCTCCCTAAGCCAAAAAGGCCTGAAGAAGCTTCCAAGTTCAATGAACCAAATTATTGCCATTATCATCGCGTCTTAGGGCATACACTTAAAGATTGCTTTGTGGTAAAGGATATTATCCAGAAAATGATTGATGAAGGAACAGTTGATGCAGACCTCCTTAAAAGCTTCAAGAAAGGCAAGAAAATGGTTGCAGCAAATGTCGCCACCTTTCAAGATGACTTGGTGAGTTCCGCATCTTCGAATATGACACCAATTAATAATATGACATCATCTTATGATAAACGAATGCTGGTCTTAAAGTCTGAGTTTATTCCAATGGTTTCCTCAGGCCGTGCATCGTACTATGGTTGGCAGCAAAGATGCAGTTGTCAACTTAAAAGAGAGGCTTTTCATCGATGGATCCATGCCACAAAGCTCGACCCATCAACTTTTCAAAGAGTCCAAGATAGGGGGCAGTGGCGGTCAGCAGGCCGCATGCTATGACAAGTAATAGTACAAGGTGAGAATCCACGCTCCACGTCAAGAATAGCGCAAAGATTGACAAAGCGTGTGAGCAGTCCTCATGAAGAATTCAATGTCCTCACCATTGGCGTCTTTGATGATGATGATGAGGGCTCTCTTCATTTCCCTAAAGAAGAATCTCCAGAAGTTGACCAAATTCAACTTAGATCAGGCCGCCAGCTAGCTGATCCTCATCTTCCAGCTGGAAGGGAGCCCAAAAACAAAAATGTAACCCCAAATGAAATGGCCGACTTTGCTACTAATATGTCAGTCAAGTATGATGTAATCTCTCACTTGAAGAAAATACCAGCTATGCTTTCTGTGTATGATGCTTTGTGTCTTTCGTCTGATTTGCGCAAGGCTTTTGTTACAGCACTTTCTTTTCCTGACGATTATAGAGTAGAAGTGTCGCAAACAGAGACAGAAGTAGCTGAGATTTTAAATATGACGTTCACTGAGGAGGACATGCTATTAGGTTCTAAGAAGCACAACGGGCCGCTTCTCATGTTCGGTGAAATTGATGAGTTGCCCGTAAATCGCATAATGATAGATGGCGGATCTGCCATAAATTTATTACCTTTGCGTACCTTAAAAAGGATTGGATATTCCAAAAAGGACTTGAGCCAATCTAATGTGGTTATTCATGGCTTCAATCAATCTGGTCAGGAAGTTATGGGTAACATATCATTGGTTTTAAAGTTGGAAACACTATGCACATATGTGAACTTTCACGTGATCGATGCGGCTACCTCATATAATGCCCTACTTGGCTGTCCATGGTTGCATAAAAATCAAGTCGTACCATCTACGCTTCATCAATGCATCAAATACAAAGATCAATCAGGGGAGATAATATGGATATTTGCTGATAAAAAGCCATTCACAATAGCTGAATCCTTCTATGCTGATGCAAAATTCTACTTCGAGCCTGTCGATAAAGTGTGTAAGCCAAAGTCAGTGTTTGTACCAGAGTCAAATTTATACAGAAAGATATTGAGGAATCATCGTCAATAGCGAAGATATATCAATATATACCAAGTGACCAAAGGAAGAAAGGAGATCCAATATTTCGTGTCGTGAAAAAATCATCCTCTAATAAAGGTATTGAGTTTCCAATGCCCTTACCTCCTTTGGTACGACATAAAATAAAACAAGCTCAAAATCAATTGCACAACTCTAGCACGAGCAAAAATAAGAATGGAGTAGTTGCTCAAATAACTCTGTCAAATAGGGATGATGAATCATTACCTATTTCTTTATATGACAATAAGGTTCTTTATATGATGCAGAAAATGGGTTATGATATCATTAAAGGTCCTTCTCTATGCAACGGCCAAGCACAACTTGAAGCCCTACACGAAGATCAAACATTAAAGGAAAAGAGGTATGGGTTAGGTTATGATGTTTGATCAACCCACCATTGATGAATTGGAAGAAATAAATATTGGGACGCACGACGAGCCTCGTCCAGTTTATATCAGCAAACGTTTATCTAAGGAAAGTAAAGAAGAATATCATAAATTTCTTTCGACAAATAGGGATGTGTTCGCTTGGACATATGAAGAAATGCCAGGGTTGGATCCAACAGTGGTAGTACATCGACTTGCTATACAAGAAGACATTCCACCGGTCAAGCAACCACAATGGAGGTTTCGACCAGATATATGAAGGAATGCGCGTAGGCTACGGAAGCAGAAAACAAAAATTTTCTACCGCGCACACAAGGACATCATGCTTAAGGAGGGATCATGGATTGTTACCACTAGACGCGCAGCGCAGCGGAAGAAGAGTTGGAGAAGCCGATCCAACCACGCGTGTCGAGGTAGTAGTGGAAGTAGCCGATCGTCCCGAACGGGTCGTCTCCTCCACGCGATCAACCACACCACGAACAGATCCAATCTGTAGTTTGTTGATGCCGATCAACGCCGCAACTAGAAGCGCCTCCACCGGTATCCACACGTCCGGGGCTGGAACGCCGATCGCGAGTGTACTAGCACTCGTGAGCGGCTAGGGTTTGGCTCGGGAGGTGGCGGCTAGGGTTTGGCTCGGGAGAAACAGAAGCACGCATCCCTCAGCCCCTCGCCTCCATATTTATAGACCTCCTCACTTGGGCCTCGTGGAACGAGGCCCAATAGGAGTCTATCTGGATCTCTATCCGAATTGAGCCCTCATCCGAATCACATTCGAATTAGTGTTCCAACCCGTTAAGTGTGCGACCCTGTAGGTTCACGTATACTTGGTCGCGACTCGGAAACGCCTTTCCGGTCACCCTGTTAATAGCGGCCTCTAGTAAGACATATTAGCCCCAAAGTATACGTAAAGATCATATCGGCTGAACCTGTAATGTTCTCATGTACGAATCCCTTTGCCTCACGATATAGATTGAGCTCAAGGCGAGACCTGTGTCATCCTCTTAATAGCTCAATCACTCTCTCGATTCCGTGATGGATTATAAACTTGTGATTGACTCCTCAATCACCTTGGCATGGCCATGCACTTTCATAATCCATTACATCGAGGGGCCCAGAGATATCTCTCCCATAAGGAGGGGCAAATTCTATCTTGATCATTCACATCCCACTACATGTTTCATGGCAAACCCAAAGACTACTTTTATGACTACCCAGTTACGGAGTAGTGTTTAGTAGTCCCAAAATAAGCTACTACGCATGTTGGGAACCATGATGATCTCAAGTCTAAGGATTCTACATAAACACTACTTGAGACCAACTGATGACACATGGAATCTCTGCAGTGTCTCATGGTGGGTCTATCCAACATATGTTCACTAACACATATCCATATTATTGATTTGGTATCACCATACCATGATCCATGAGACATGATCATCAATCAATACATATGCTGATCTTTGAATCATATTTGTTCCTCATATGATATATGATCAGGGATCATTTAGAAATAGCAACATTTTAGCATTAAGAGTCTCATGAATAAGTCACATACTCATTGATCAATAATGATAATGTCTATTTCAAGGAACAAAGTAATGCATCATAAACATAGTATGTGATATATATATAACATCTCCATGTTGCCTCTAGGGCATATCACTAACAATATACTCCCAAAAATAGAAGCTGACGTCAATAAATTCATAACAGTTGAGTTTATTCGGGAGGTCAAATATCCTAAGTGGCTTTCCAACATTGTTCCTGTGAAAAAGAAGAATGGGCAAATTCTTGTATGTGTAGATTTTAGAGATTTGAATAGGGCATGCCCTAAAGATGATTTTCCAATACCTATCTATGAAATACTTATTGATGCTACTATGAGACATGAAATATTTTCATTTATGGATGGCATTTTGGGTTATAATCAAATAAAAATGGCACCAGAAGATGAGGAGTTAACAGCATTCCGAACACCTAAAGGTATATTCTGTTATAGGGTTATGCCTTTTCGACTTAAAAATGCTGGTGCAACATATCAATGAGCCATGACAATTGTCTTTGATGGACTATTGCACATCATCATTGAGTGCTACATAGATGACATTATTGTAAAATCAAAACATGAAAGAGATCACTTAAAGCATCTCTCTATGGTTTTTGAACGCCTTAGACAATATAATTTGAAAATGAACCCAATGAAATGTGCCTTTGGGGTCTCTTCTGGAAAATTTCTGGGTTTTATAGTTACAAAGCGTGGAATCGAAATTGACCCAAGTAAAATAGAGGCAATTGTTAAAATGCCACCACCTAAAAACCTTCATAAATTGAAGAGCCTCCAAGGTCATTTAGCATATATTAGGAGATTTATGTCAAATTTATCCGGAAGATGCAAACCTTTTTCTCGGCTTATGAGAAAAGGTGTTCCTTTCCAATGGGATCAAGCATGCCAAAATGCATTCTTAGATATACAGAAGTATTTAATAAATCCCCCTGTCTTGAGTGCGCCAATTAAAGGACGACCATTAATTCTTTATACGGCAGCCATGCCAACATCATTAGGTGCTCTTTTGGTGCAAAATAATGATGAAGGAAAAGAAATGTCCTTATATAATCTCAGTCGCACCCTTGTGGGGGCAGAATGCAATTATCCAGACATGGAGAATATATGTTTAGCACTAGTATTTGCGGCACAAAAATTGCGCCACTATATGCTAGAGCACACCGTGCACCTCATTTCGAGAGCAGATCCGCTCCGATACATCTTAAATAAAATGGTTTTTTAAGGGAGATTAGCTAAATGGGTGATGTTCCTGTCACAATTTGACATTGTGTTTGTACCACAAAAAGCTACGAAAGGGCAAGCTTTGGCAGACTTTCAGCTGCACACCCTATTCCTGACGATTTTCCTATCGATGATGATTTATCAGATGAAGAGATATTTGTCACATTGGTCGCCAATTCAACATGGCAAATATATTTTGATGGTGCTTGTCGGCGATCGGGAGCGGGCGCTGGCATCATCTTTGTTACACCTAGTGGAGAAATAATTCCATATTCATTCACTTTAACCTCAGTAGTTTCAAATAATTCTGCTGAATATGAAGTTTTAATTATAGGGCTAGAAATAGCCTTAAATATGGGATTGAACACACTGTCAGTGTATGGTGATTCCCAATTAGTTATTAACCAACTTTTAGGGATTTACATGGTAAAGAAAGAGGAATTAATGCCATATTTTCTGAGAGCAAAAGAGTTTATGTCTATGTTCACTAACTTAACTATACAACATATCGTTAGAAGCCAAAATGAAAAGGCTGATGCGCTGGCAAGTTTGGCAGCTAGCATGTCAGTAAATTCTTATGAAATAATGGACGTGCGCATAGAGGAACGGAGAGTCCTGTCAATACTCGTTGAGGAGGGTGAAACAACATCCTCTATAGCATTGACAGCGGATATTTGTGAAATTGAAGTAGGAGATTGGCGGACTCCATTTCTCGAATATTTACTCCACGGTTATCTACCTCTCGATTCTTGCGAAAGGACTAGTATCTGAAGAAGGTCAGTCCACTACACATGTATAAATGATACGCTTTATAGACGTTCGTATGATGGTATCTTGCTGCGTTGCCTCGTTGGAAATGAGGAGATGGAAGCATTGAGGGAAGTGCATGCTGGAGTTTGCGGTGCACACCAATCTGGTCCCAAACTGCATTACCAATTAAAGCATTTGGGCTATTATTGGCGTACAATGTTCGAGGATGCTATGAAATTTGCAAAAAAGTGTCATGAGTGTCAGGTACATGCTGACTTCATCCATCAACCACATGAGCCACTGCACCCCACCAGCATGTCCTGGCCCTTTGAAATGTGGGGAATGGATATAGTCGGACTAATTCAACCGCCATCATCCAAAGGGCATAAATTCATTCTCGCAGCGACTGACTATTTCTCTAAATGGGCGGAAGTCATACCATTAAGAGAAGTTAAGGCAGAAAATGTAGAAAATTTTATAAGAACTCATCTTGTATATCGCTTTGGCGTCCCTTCGCGAATTATATCTGACAACTGGTCACCATTCAAAAATAGACAGATGGAAAAGTTGTGCGCAAGATAAAACATCATTTTTCTACGGCGTATAATGCAGTGGCCAATGGACAAGCTGAGGCATTTAATAAAACCTTGTGCAAATTATTAAAGAAGGTGGTCTCAAAGAACAAGCGAGATTGGCATGAAAAACTGCTTGAAGCCTTGTGGGCGTATAGGACCACGACACGCACACTAACTGGAATGACTCCTTACTCCCTGGTGTATGGAGGAGATGCGGTCTTACCGTTGGAAGTACAAATTAATTCTTTGAGAGTCGCTATGCATGAGAAACTCTTAGAAGAGGCGGCCACTAAAATGCGGTTATAGGAATTAGAGCGTCTTGAAGGGAAATGTCTTCAAGCATTACAAAACTTAGAAGCGTACCAGGCAAGAATATCACGAGCTTTTGATAAGCGCCTCAAAAAGAGGTCATTTAAAGAGGGAGATTTAGTTCTCGCTGTTATTCGCCCCATGAATATTACACATCGGATGCACAAAAAATTTGAGCCTAAATGGGAAGGCCCTTACATCATAAAAGAAGTATATTCTAGTGGCGCATAGAAAATTATTTCCCCAGATGGTGAATATTCTCCACCGCCGATAAATGGGAAATTTCTAAAGCGTTACTGCGCATAAAAAAAAGCGCTCCAACGCCTTACGAGCCTAAACTATGGCGCAAAACAATAATAAGCGCTCCAACGCCTTACGAGCCTAAACTGTGGCACAAAACAATAATAAGCGCTCCAACGCCTTACGAGCCTAAACTGTAGCGCAAGACAATAATAAGCGCTCCAACGCCTTACGAGCCTAAACTGTGGCGCAAAATAATAATAAGCACTCGAACGCCTTACAAGCCTAAACTGTGGCGCAAAACAATAATAAACGCTCCAACGCCTTACGAGCCTAAACTGTGGCGCAAAACAATAATAAGCGCTCCAACGCCTTACGAGCCTAAACTGTGGCGCAAAACAATAATAAGCGCTCCAACGCCTTACGGGCCTAAACTGTGGCGTAAAAAAATAAATAAGCACTTCAAAACGAGCCTAAAGGTTGCATACATAACACATGCAAGGCTGCATGCATAACAAATGCAAGGCTGCATGCATATGCACGTTCTAAAAGTGCCTTCGTAGCGAGCACGTCCAAATTGCTTAACTTGAGCACGTCCAAGTAAATACACCTCTAAATACACCCAATATATATATATATATATATATATATATAGACACACACACACACACACACACACGAGGTGTGTCGAGTTCCAAATGCAAAAACAAATACTTTTGCACCCGGACCTTGAGGGGGCATTTGTTGACACCAATTTTGTCCGAAATTTTTATGGCACGTTACCTTCCAAGATTTTTTGCGTACCGTACATATTACATTTTAGTGGCGAATTTTTACGGTATGTTTGTAGGGCAAGTGAAAAGTTTATGTCAAATTTCCAGTTCATTCAGAGCACATATGCTCACTCGAATAGGATAATACGGCCGGATGACGTACGCAAAGCACAAGTCCACCTTCCAAGATTTTTTTGTGTGTGCTACATATTACAATTGTGACATCCCATTTTTGGGGCCTGTCATTTTATTCCTTAGCATAATTTAAATTGCCTAAAAATAAATTCTGGAATTCCAAATTGCTAAAGTTAGTTTTAAATATTTAAAAATTTCTATTTTTGTTGCCTTGGGTCTTTTCCCTTTTTTCAGCCCATAAAAATTTATCCCCATTTTCTTTTCCCGGATGGGCCAACTCTTTTCTCCCCTCCCTCTTATTCCGTTTCCCCGGCCCGGCCCGCTTGCCTCTTTCTTTTCCTCGGCCAGCCCAGCCCAGCGCCGCTCCCCTCCTTTTTCCTCCTCCCGACGCCCTGCTCCGGCCGCTCCCCGCCTCTGCCCGCCAAACCAGGCGCGCCGCCCCGATTTCCCCCTTCCCCGCTAGCGCTAAGACTTCGTGGCAGCACCGCCGCGCCTCCAGACGCTCCGGCGGCGCTAGGCCTGCGCCCCGCGCGGTAGCTCCCTGCGCGTCGCACTCCCCCTCGCCATGGCAGCCAGCTGCCGAAGATTGGCGACCCGGCCATCAATTCCGCGTCATCAATGGCTGGGATGCTGGCTGGACGCCACCCCGTCTTCAAGTATGGCCATGAGTGCCCGTTGCCGTCGATTGGACCGGCCGTCCCCTCCGTGTGCACTCGCTGCCCGCGTGTCGACGCCACCGCGCTGCCGTGCTCCGCCTTCAAGACACCCGGCTGCATTACCTCTTCCTCGCGCTCCTTTACTCCTCACCCGCGGCCATGAGTGCGCCTAATGCCAGCTACTTCCCTCCCCGCCTAGCTCGGCGATAGCCCCTCCACGCACGCAGCACTCGATTGCTCTTCGAGGGAGGAGCTTCGGCCGCATTTACTTCGAGCACTCCCACACCCCTCTCTTTGGCTATAAAACCCTGTGCTTGCGCCCACTAACCCGCACCTTCTCTATTGCCAAAATCCCAAGCAAAAACCACCGCCGCCAGCCACTCTTCGGGCCACCACCGCCGCCGGCGTCCTCCGGAGAACCCCGACCGGCACTCACCTTCTCCCCAAGCTCTTTATACCCTTGAGAAGCTCTCCACCCCTCTAATTGGATTTTCCTCCTTTATAGCTCGTTGGTGCCAGGTTCTTCCTCCACTCCGGCCGCTCCCCGCTGCCGCCGATTCCGGCCACCACGAGTCGATTCCCTGCAGCTGCATCACCTTCGGCACCCCAGGAAGCCAACCGCGCCAGTGAATCGAAGTTTCGTTGGCCCTTCTTCCCCTGCGCCGACCGACCTCCTCCACGGGTTGACCTCGTTGGCGCCAGCCTCCTCTACACCACCTCGAGCACCGTTTCCCCCTCCAGTGAGTTCCGGCTCATCCCTAGAAGCTCCCTGGTAATCTAATTTGCTTGCCACTGCAGGAGATGCCGTCGCAAGCCTCCCTTGGCTTCACCGCCGCATAACTCGCCGCCGGCAATCCCCGGCTCCCCTCCGCCCGATTCAACTCACCGACCAGTGCGCACGGGGTCAAGCCGACCATTTTGGGCGTCATCCCGTGCGGCCGTAGCTCCCCTCACCGCCGGCGAACTTCGCCGCCGTTCGGGCCAGCGGAGCTCTGCTCCTGCGCGATTAACCACCGGTTAGCCGTTAACCATTGTGGTTAGTCCGCGTTAGTCAACCGCTGACCCGTGGGCCCGAACGGGTTTATATCGGAATGTGAGACCGACCGGTGGACCCCGCATAATAATTAAAACTGTTAATAACCAACTTTTAAGAGTAAGCTATATGGTTCTTTTGCACAAAGCAATATTTTAAATTCAATTACCAATAACTATTTTCAAAGGCATCAATTTATTAAAGTAAATGTTTTAACAAAACTAACATTAATTCTATAGTGAAGGTTCCATCCACCACCACCAGTTATTCTAGTCTATCTGACCAAGTTTAAATCTGCGGGTTCCATCCATCCTCTCTGGCTCCAACTGCCAGGATACCCCTTCCAAGAGTTCCCTCCACTCTCGGAATAAAAAACTTTGATTTTAAAACAAAACCAGAAATCTACCATGTGAATGCATTCCTTGCCCGCCCTTGACCGTGTGCACGACTATTCGAATAGTTTTACACTCTGCAGAGGTTGTACAACTTTACCCACAAGAGATAAATTATCCTAAAAGTCAACACGCTTCCTTTGGCATGAGACCCAGATAAAATATCACAAAGCTAATCTAGCTAGATACCACCCGCTGAGGTTTCACCGCAGGTAGGCTAACTGCCCGAACCGAAGCCCCCTCTTGCGCCATATGAGTACAGTAAATCCCTGTCCCTCACTATGAGTAACCAGTCCATCCCTGGCACCCACTTTCCACTGGTGGCACCTAAACTAGACTATCATAAGTTAGTCAGCTAGGTCGTATCCATATAGACTTGTGGTTGTACGGTAGTGCTCAGTCTGGACAAACACAAGCGTCGGTCCTTAATTGACTAGGGTGGAACATACACTTAACAAGATCTCGTGCTAACTGCACCAAGCCAAACCAGCCATCCACCCTAATCTAAATCAACTTTCACATTTTATTTTATTTTAAAAGAACAGTGGCAACTCCAATTGCCACTACATTTATAAACACAAGGGTTTCAACAATAAATCATACTTTCCCATTTTCAAAGTTCCAAGGGTATTAACTAGCATGACTAAGCATTATGCTACCATACTACTATTCACAATGATTTAGTAATAATCTCATTATTGAGACAAAGGAAGTTCTAGGGTGACAAAGGTACATGGCAATCAATGTCAAATGAGGGCATAACAAAGTTGGAATAACTAATGCCTAAAGATTTGAACTAATGTTTTATGTAAATAGCAATGCACATAATTTAAAATATTTAAAACATTTCAAAAGCATAGGTTCAAGATGATCAAAGGAGACTTGCCTTCGTGCACGCTCTCGGGGTCTTCTTGCTGCTGGGAGGAGAGATCGTTGACGACGTTGGAATCTACGCGAGAAAAGACGAAGCAACAAAGCAAATAAATAAAAAAAATTCAAATAAAATCTAAAAATTCAACAGAGGCCATATTTGGATAGATTATGATTTTAGATGAATTTAGAAATTTGAATGGCTGGATTTGGAGCTAAAATGAGAAAGTTATGCTAATTTGAAAATCTCAGATTTGAATATATCTAGAAATTTCCAAATTTCTGACAGTTGGGGCCCACTGGAATTTTTAAATTTTAATCTTTTATTTTTAATCCGAGAGTATGACAGGTGGGGTCCACAGGATTCGGTCTCTGACATGTGGGACCCACTAGACAGTGAGCCCACTGGCTCAGCCTCTAACACGTGGGACCCACTGGACTCCGGGCCCACTTGTCAGTGACCAGCGCAGAGGGGTGGGGCCCAGTCGACAGTGGCCCGCGAGGACAGCTGCCGCTGACGGGTGGGGCCCACTTGTCAGCGTGAATAAATTGAGAAAACTCAACCTCAGCGTGCGGAGCCGAGGGCTCGAACGCGCGCCGAGGGAGTGGGGGGAAGGGAGAGCGAGCGGTGATAGCCAAGTGAGCGGGGAGGCGTTGCCTACCAAATAAGGGTAGGTAATCCCCTTGAGGGTTACCTGCGGGGAGGCCCGGATAGCAGTGAACGGAGGCGGGGTTGCCGGCGGCGAGGGGTGGTCGGAGGGGTGCTGGTGACTCCCGAAATGCGCTCCCGGGGTGAAGGCGGTGTTGTAGGAGGGGTCGGCGGGGTGCGGCGACGAGCGGGGACGGCCGGCGATGAGGGAACGGCGGAGACGGTTCGGGTGTTCTGGTGCGACGGTGCTTCAGCGATGGGAAGAGGAGGCCGAGGTGTCGGGGAGGTTCGCCGACGCACGGGGATGCTCGGAGTGGCGGCGGCGGGCTCTGGAAGGGTCCGAGGCGGCGGGAATGGCTCGCCGGAGTGCGGCGAAGCTCGGAGAGAGGGGAAGCATGGAGGCAGGGCTCTACGGGGCTCGGGAGAGGAGGTGGAGCGCGTCGGGGTGCTGGGCGGAGAGAGGCGAAGCCGAGGGGGGTTTCTATAGGGCGGAGGAGGGGACACGGGCACGGGATTGCTCGCCGGAGATGGCGGCCGAGGAAAGGAAGGGAAGGGGGAGGAAAGGAAGTAGAAGGCAAAGAAGGAAGGGAGGACGCGGGGAAGAGGGGATTTGGTCGCGGCGGCGTCCAGAGTTTCCAAAACCGGAGGGAGCCGTGGAAGGAAAAGCGGGATCCGGCGCGGTCTCGGTTGGCCGGCGTAAAAGGAAAGAGGGGAGGAAGAAAGGAAAGGAGGCGCTCCGCGGAGACGAAGGGCCTGACAGGTGGGGCCGGGGTGGCAGCGGGAGCGGGACGCAGCGACTGACGGGCGGGGCCCACAGGTCAGAGAGAAGAGGGGAGCGGGGTGAGAGCGGCGCGGATTGAAGCCACGTGGTCCGAGGGCGGATCGTGCGGCGGGCGCGTTTAAGTGGGAGGGAACGGTGGATCGGGCCGGGCGTGGGGACGCGGCTCATCCGGGCCGTCCACGCGTCGGGCGAAGAGAAGAGGAAGGCGGGGCTGGCTGGGTCGGGCCCGCTTGGCAGCGAGGGGAAGGGGAGGTGCGGCCTGGATCAGGCCGGGCGGCGACGTGGGCGGATCTGGGCCGTCCACGCGTCGGCCGGAGGGGAAGGGAGGGATTTTTATTTTTTTAGAATTTGATTTATAATTTTCAGAAAAGGCTAGGAAATTATTTAGGCCTCAGAAAAATATGAAAATACCTCCAAAAATTCCAGAAAAATTTCCAGAAGCTCCTGGACATATTTTGGACTAATTAAAATTATTTCCAACTACTGTTGGTATTTTATTTTTATACTTTAAATTACTTTTTAAATTTTAAAAATAGGTTTTGAACTCCAGAAAATTCAGAAAAGCCAAGGAAAATTCAAATACTTTGAAATCATTAATTTGAATTTAAATTTTTCCAGAAAGCAAATTTTGGGATGTGACAAACCTACCCTCCTTAGAAAGAATCTCGACCTCGAGATTCGGACGGACTGGGAAAAAGGTCGGGGAACTCTTCTCTTAGATCCTCTTCACGCTCCCAAGTCGCTTCCGATTCTGAATGGTTGCTCCACTGCACTTTACAGAACTTGATGACCTTGTTTCGCGTACGACGCTCTGCTTCCTCCAATATCTTGACCGGATATTCTGGATATGTGAGGTCCTCTTTCAAGTTCACTTCCTCTAGAGGCATCTGCTCCTCTGGCACTCGGAGACACTTTCTTAGCTGGGACACATGAAAGACATCATGCACCTTTGACAGTTGAGGCGGAAGCTCCAACTGGTAAGCAACTTCTCCTTGTTTCGCTACCACTGGAAAGGGTCCAATGAATCTAGGAGCAAGCTTTCCACTGACTCCAAAACGTCTCATTCCTTTGAGAGGTGACACTTTCAAATAAACATGATCCCCAGGTACAAATTCTAAGCTTCCACGTCGATTGTCCGCATAGCTCTTCTGTCTGGTTTGTGCTGTTTTTAATCTGTCCTGAATTAGACGAACCTGTTCTTCTGCTTGCTTCAACACATCTGGTCCAAATACTTATCCTTCTCCTGTCTCCTTCCAATACAATGGAGTCCTGCATTTTCTACCGTATAAGGCTTCAAACGGAGACATTTGCAAGCTGGATTGATATTTATTATTGTAGGAGAACTCTGCATAAGGCAAACTCTGATCCCAATTATTCTTGTTTGCTAGGACACAAGCTCTCAACATGTCTTCCAGAATTTGATTTACTCTTTCTGTTTGTCCATCTGTCTGGGGATGATAAGCTGTACTGAAGTTTAAGTTTGTGCCCAAAAGTTCATGTAGCTTTTGCCAAAATCTCGAAGTGAATTGGGTTCCTCGATCTGACACAATCTTCTTTGGGACTCCGTGCAAACACACAATTCTTGACATGTACAACTCTGCAAGTCTATCCCCGGAGTATGTGGTCTTTACTGGAATGCAATGGGCGACTTTCGTCAGACGATCCACTATAACCCAGATAGAATCGTGCCCTGATTTGGTTCTCGGTAATCCAGTTATAAAGTCCATGCCAATCTCTTCCCATTTCCACTCAGGGATCTGCAATGGTTGCAAAAGTCTAGCCGGTCTTTGGTGTTCAGCTTTAATCCGCTGGCACACATCACACAAAGCTACATACTTAGTAATCTCTCTTTTCATACCTGCCCACCAATACCTTTCTTTAAAATCTTGGTACATCTTGGTACTCCCAGGGTGAATTGAGTATCTAGCTTCATGAGCTTCCTTCATGATCAACTCTTTTATCCCTTTCTTTTCAGGCACCACAATTCTCTTTCCAAACCAAACGGTACCTTGTTCATCCTCTGAAAATTCCGATGCATTCCCTTTCTTCATATTATCCTTGATCTCCTGGACATACTTGTCCTCCTTTTGAGCGGCCCTGATTTGATCCTCTAAGGTTGGTTGAATCTCCAGAGTAGCGAGAAATCCTTTTTCTACTACTTCTAGATTAAGCTGCCGGAATTCTTCTTGAAGTGTAGGCATACTGTCCTTAATCCACATCTTGGTACAGTAACTCTTTCGACTCAAGGCATCAGCCACTACATTAGCCTTGCTGGGATGGTAATGTATTCCAATATCATAGTCCTTTATTAACTCAAGTCATCTCCTTTGTCTCATATTGAGGTCGGGTTGAGTAAATATGTACTTCAGACTTTTGTGATCAGTGTAAATCTCACAGCAGTTACCGATCAAATAATGCCTCCATATTTTTAGAGCATGCACTACGGCAGCAAGCTCTAAATCATGGGTTGGATAATTCTCCTCATGGGGTCGCAATTGCCTTGAAGCATAGGCTACCACCTTTCTTTCTTGCATCAGAACACAGCCTAATCCCTGCCTTGACGCATCACAGAAGACTTCGAAATCTTTCCTAATGTCCGGAAGCGTCAACACTGGTGCAGAAGTTAACCTCTTCTTCAGCTCTTGAAAACTATCCTCACATGGTTTACTCCATTCAAACTTCTTTTCTTTCTTTAGCAACTGAGTGAGGGGCCTTGCGAGCTTGGAGAAGCCTTCGATAAAGCGACGATAATAACCAGCCAATCCAAGAAAACTTCTGATCTCGGTTACTGACTTTGGCTGTGTCCAATTAAGCACATCATTGACTTTCTCAGGGTCTACGGACACTCCTCCTGCGGAAATCACATGACCCAGGAAAGCTACTTTCTTCAACCAGAATTCGCACTTGCTAAACTTGGCGTACAACCGGTGTTCTCTGAGCTTTTCCAAAACTATCCGTAGATGCTCCGCATGTTCTTCTTCATTCTTGGAGTATATCAAAATATCGTCAATGAATACTACCACAAACTTATCCAAGTATTCCATGAACACCTTATTCATCAGGTTCATGAAGTATGCGGGCGCATTTGTCAAGCCAAATGACATCACTGTATACTCATACAATCCATAACGGGTGGCAAATGCTGTCTTGGGTATGTCTTCTGGTCTTATCTTCAACTGGTGATAACCTGACCGAAGGTCAATTTTGGAGAAGACACATGAACCTTTCAACTGGTCAAACAGATCATCTATCCGGGGCAAAGGATATTTGTTCTTGATCGTCACATCGTTCAGAGATCGATAGTCCACACACATGCGAAGACTACCATCTTTCTTCTTTACTAGCAATACTGGTGCTCCCCAGGATGACGAGCTTGGTCTTACAAACCCTTTGTCTTGCAATTCTTCAATTTGCTTCTTAACTTTAGCCAAATCATTCGCAGACATCCGATAAGGTCTCTTTGAAATCGGAGCTGTACCAGGTACCAAGTTGATAACGAACTCAACTTCTCTGTCTGGCGGCATTCCCGGCAAATCTTCAGGGAACACATCTGGGTATTCACTTACTATGGTACTTTTTCCAGAGTCACTCCCTTCACACTGTTCAACCCACACCTATTCTGGGAAGATGTGTTTGACTTATACCTTACTTGGATCTCATCCGAGTTGGTAACAGTGACAGCACGATCAGCACAGTCTATCTGTCCTTTATACTTGGTTAACCAATCCATTCCAAGTATCACATCTAAACTCTTGGAGTCTATTATAATAAGATTCGCTAGGAATCTAACTCCATTTATATCCACAGTTGCGCTAGGGCAAACTGTGTTAGTCCTCATTTCCTTTCCAGGGGATTGGACTAGCATACGGTTCTTTAGCTTATGCACGTCCCAATTATATCTTTCAACAAAGTCTTTTGACACAAAAGAATGCGAAGCTCCAGAATCAAATAATGCTGATGCAGGTACTGAGTTGACAAGGAACTTACCCAGAACTACGTCGGGTGCATCCTGGGCTGCTTCCGCGGTCACATGATTGAGATGTCCTCTGCTCATTGCTTGTGGAGCCCTGGAAGTCTGTGGGGTCCCATGGCCTTGTCCTGTGGTTGGAGCTCGTGCTGGTGTCGTTCCCAGGTTGAAGCGAACTGGGGTCACAGCTGGGCGCTTTTGGGGACAGTTGCTGGCATAATGTCCCATGTTCTTGTAGTTGAAACACTGCACGCCTGCTGCAGAAGTCCGGTTCTGCTGTGGTTGTCCACCATTGCCTGTCCGGGGAACTTGTGGATTTGAGCGAGGTCCAGTGAATAGAGTCTTGGGTGCACTTGGTTCTGAGGGTCTATGGAACTGAGGTGGATTAGGGCGAAATCGAGAACTGCTCGCGCCCTGCTGTGCTTGAAACTTCCTCTTCTTGCTTTCATACAGCTGACGTTGGGCATCTTCTTGTACGAAAGCCTTGTTCACCATGTGTTGGAAGGTCAGAAAATCATTCGACACTAGCTACTCCTTGAGGTTGGGGTCAAGTCCCTGCATGAACCTCCAGATCTTGGTTGCCTCCGATGTGATTTCTTCGGATCCATACCTATACAGCTGGGTGAACTTGTTCAGGTACTCTGAAACACTGAGGTTTCCTTGCTGCAGTTGGTAAAATTCTCTCTTCTTTAGATCCATTATTCCTGTAGGAATATGAGCAGTGCGGAAAGCCTCCACAAATTCATCCCATGTGATAGTTTGGGCGTTTTGATGGGCAGCGCGATAATTCTCCCACCAATTAGCAGCAATTCCTTTGAGTTGGTGGGCAGCATACAACACTTTTTCATTGTCACTACACTGAGCTAGGACCAACTTCCTTTCCACATCCTTGATCCAATCGTCTGCTTCTAATGGGTCCACTGACCCAGCAAAAGTAGGAGGTCTGGTCCTCATGAATTCTCCCATCTTAGACTGAGGAGCTTGGTTGGGCGCCTGCGGGGCTTGCTGCACTTGATTCTGTGCCAGGGCTTGAAGAAGCTGCGTTGCATGGCCATCATCTGCTCCAGGCTGGGGGCTTGAGCAGGAGGTGGTGGAATGTTGTTGTCTGGCTGATTGTTGATGTCACGGCCGTTGCCAGGGTTGCTCCTTGTGTTCACCATCTGAAGCGGTTTAGGTTAGCAGAAGGTAAGAGGGAATTTGCAAAGGTAAGAGATTTAGGGGGACTAAGCCACATCCCAACCCAACACACAAGGAAGAAACAAGCAATTCAACTTAGCAACAGAACTTATATTGAAATCAAATTAGGTTTAAGAATGGCTGTACCACAAGTGCACGGATGCTTGGTACAGTCCATCTAGCACACCAAAATATAAAGCGTTCTAAAGACGTGGACATTCATTTGGGTACTACTGGCTCAAAAGACTATTAATCCTCTCCAAAGACACGCTCCTCAGGGTCCTCCTCAGGTTCTTCTTCTTCTGGTTCCTCCTCTGGTTCTTCTTTGGGTTCCTTGCGCTCCTTTACGTGATGTCAGGAACAATCACAAGCGGTCGAGGCACGGGGACGGTTACGACTAGAGGCAGTCGAACGCGAGTGGGAGCGAGAAGGCTTGAGCTTGGTGAGGGTGATGACAGGTGGAGGACTGGGGCGTCGCACCTTCTTGCGTGCTGTGAGCCTGGTGCGGAGTCCTGAAAGTTGAACCGGCGCTTGGTTGTTGGGGACGGTAGCTGGTACGGGTGAAGATGGCGTGTAGTCAGCTGCAGCTCTGAGACGTCCCAGCTCGAACTCTGCTGCTTGGCTATGAAGAAGCTGTGCGCGAAGAGTGTCGGAGTGTTGATAGCTGGAAGTAAGAAGCATCCGGAGTTGTCCAATCTCCTCCAAAGCTCTAGCATAAGTGACTGCCATCGCCTGGGTGAGCTGTACCTGATGTGACAGTCGGGGATTGTCAGCTGGAATATCAAAGGGATCTGGATACCTCTGTCCTGCTCGAGGGTTGATGAAGAATCAAAAAGGGGACTGATGTACAGCATCCTTGTGCAGATGGCACAACTCGTCAATGGCGAGACGTGCTGCATCCTGGACAGCGTCAAAACAGCGGGATCGAGGGTGCTTGATGGGGTATGTGTGGGAGTTGAATTCCTCTTCCCGTGCATACAGGAATACCTCCATCGTCCAAGAGTCTCGATCCAGGATCCGTGTCTTCCGCCCCCTGAAAATGGGCGGCTGACGGTACTCCAAACACTGCATCAACTGCCGGAGGAGGCTAGCGAAAGCTCCAGCATCCTCTCCATGTGAGTAGTAGTCCCACGGGGCAGCGGAGGTTGAACCGGCCATCTACAAAGTTGAGTAAAAGAGAAGATTAGTAAAAAGTTTTTAACAAAGGGAGTGTAGAGACAAGAACGAGATACTAAGTAAGAAGAAAGTAAGCTTATATCTTTTTAATATACTCTTTTTATAAATATAAGTCCTTATGGTTTGCCATTCTTAATCTAGGTCACGTCCTACAGTCAAATTGGCTCTGATACCATCTCTGTCGGGACCCGGATTTCCAAACCCGGACCCTCTGTGTATTACAACACTAGTCCCAGATCAAAGCTAGTGCACACAGTTAAACAGAATGGAAAACATCACCATCAACGATTTATTACAATAATTAAGAGTACTGACCGAAAGGTCTCATTATTACAAGTGAGGTTTCTAGACCTCGCACACGAGAAATAAAACGGAAGCAAATGATAACTTGACGACGACCCATCAATACGCCACAGGCACTTGACTGGGGAAACGCGACCTAGTGCTCCGGAAATCCTTCGTCGTATCCGTCAGCGAAGTAGTCGTAGTTTGCCTCCTGAGCTTCGTATTCTTCTGAGATTTGTTTTTGAGTGCAGCATGTGAGTACATAAAGTACTCCGCAAGTCTTGGGAAAAATGCAATAGATGCAAGGCTTGACAAAGGAAGGCTATATGGTTCTTTTGCACAAAGCAATATTTTAAATTCAATTACCAATAACTATTTTCAAAGGCATCAATTTATTAAAGTAAATGTTTTAACAGAACTAACATTAATTCTATAGTGAAGGTTCCATCCACCAACACCAGTTATTCTAGTCTATCTGACCAAGTTTAAATCTGCGGGTTCCATCCACCCTCTCTGGCTCCAACTGCCAGGATACCCCTTCCAAGAGTTCCCTCCACTCTCGGAATACAAAACTTTGATTTTAAAACAAAACCAGAAATCTACCATGTGAATGCATTCCTTGCTCGCCCTTGACCGTGGGCACGGCTATTCGAATAGTTTTACACTCTGCAGAGGTTGTACAACTTTACCCACAAGAGATAAATTATCCTAAAAGTCAACACGCTTCCTTTGGCATGAGACACAGATAAAATATCACAAAGCTAATCTAGCTAGATACCACCCGCTGAGGTTTCACCGCAGGTAGGCTAACTGCCCAAACCGAAGCCCCCTCTTGCGCCATATGAGTACAGTAAATCCCTGTCCCTCACTATGAGTAACCAGTCCATCCCTGGCACCCACTTTCCACTGGTGGCACCTAAACTAGACTATCATAAGTTAGTCAGCTAGGTCGTACCCATATAGACTTGTGGTTGTACGGTAGTGCTCAGTCTGGACAAACACAAGCGTCGGTCCTTAATTGACTAGGGTGGAACATACACTTAACAAGATCTCGTGCTAACTGCACCAAGCCAAACCAGCCATCCACCCTAATCTAAATCAACTTTCACATTTTATTTTATTTTAAAAGAACAGTGGCAACTCCAATTGCCACTACATTTATAAACACAAGGGTTTCAACAATAAATCATACTTTCCCATTTTCAAAGTTCCAAGGGTATTAACTAGCATGACTAAGCATTATGCTACCATACTACTATTCACAATGATTTAGTAATAATCTCATTATTGAGACAAAGGAAGTTCTAGGGTGACAAAGGTACATGGCAATCAATGTCAAATGAGGGCATAACAAAGTTGGAATAACTAATGCCTAAAGATTTGAACTAATGTTTTATGTAAATAGCAATGCACATAATTTAAAATATTTAAAACATTTCAAAAGCATAGGTTCAAGATGATCAAACGAGACTTGCCTTCGTGCACGCTCTCGGGGTCTTCTTGCTGCTGGGAGGAGAGATCGTCGACGACGTTGGAATCTACGCGAGAAAAGACGAAGCAACAAAGCAAATAAATACAAAAAAAATTCAAATAAAATCCAAAAATTCAACAGAGGCCATATTTGGATAGATTATGATTTGAGATGAATTTAGAAATTTGAATGGCTGGATTTGGAGCTAAAAGGAGAAAGTTATGCTAATTTGAAAATCTCAGATTTGAATAAATATAGAAATTCCCAAATTTCTCACAAGTGGGGCCCACTGGAATTTTTAAATTTTAATCTTTTATTTTTAATCCGAGAGTATGACACGTGGGGTCCACAGGATTCGGTCTCTGACATGTGGGACCCACTGGACAGTGAGCCCACTGGCTCAGCCTCTGACACGTGGGACCCACTGGACTCCGGGCCCACTTGTCAGTGACCAGCGCAGAGGGGTGGGGCCCAGTCGACAGTGGCCCGCGAGGACAGCTGCCGCTGACGGGTGGGGCCCACTTGTCAGCGTGAATAAATTGAGCCGTGGAAGGAAAAGCGGGATCCGGCGCGGTCTCGGTCGGCCGGCGTAAAAGGAAAGAGGGGAGGAAGAAAGGAAAAGAGGCGCTCCACGGAGACGAAGGCCCTGACAGGCGGGGCCCGCAGGTCAGAGAGAAGAGGGGAGCGGGGTGAGAGCGGCGCGGATTGAAGCCACGTGGTCCGAGGGCAGATCGTGCGGCGGGCGCATTTAAGTGGGAGGGAACGGTGGATCGGGCCGAGCGCGGGGACGCGGCTCATCCGGGCCGTCCACGCATCGGGCGAAGAGGAGAGGAAGGCGGGGCTGGCTGGGCCGGGCCCGCTTGGCAACGAGGGGAAGGGGAGGTGCGGCCTGGATCAGGCCGGGCGGCGACGTGGGCGGATCTGGGCCGTCCACGCGTCGGCCGGAGGGGAAGGGAGGGATTTTTATTTTTTTAGAATTTGATTTATAATTTTTAGAAAAGGCTAGGAAATTATTTAGCATCAGAAAAATATGAAAATACCTCCAAAAATTCCAGAAAGTTTTCCAGAAGCTCCTGGACATATTTTGGACTAATTAAAATTATTTCCAACTACTGTTGGTATTTTATTTTTATACTTTAAATTACTTTTTAAATTTTAAAAATAGGTTTTGAACTCCAGAAAATTCAGAAAAGCCAAGGAAAATTCAAATACTTTGAAATAATTAATTTGAATTTAAATTTTTCCAGAAAGCAAATTTTGGGATGTGACATGCGTTATTTCCCTTTAAATTACTCAAACTGCATGCGTTATTTTATGCAAACATGTATGTTAAAGCTGTAAGGTAGCTAGATACCCACTTGATGTCTAGTAAATCTAATATGCCACCCCTTGATAACTTGAAACAATTATACCCTGTCACCATAGATGATAATGTTAGCGTAATTAGCTATAAGTCAATTTATGCTATGCTTGTCCGGTCAAGTCCAGGGCGCTAGTTGCCCTGATCATAAATCTTCAAAAACCTTAGTACCTATTTTGGGACAGTCATGGGATATACGTGGCTGAGTATTTTGTAGCAACTGTTTTATGCCTCTCAAAACCCTCAAAAATCTGCTATACCCGTCTGGGCGGATGACAAGTGTGGCTGGTGCTGATGTCACACTAGAACTGGGGTTGTGGAAAGAACCGCCTGAACAAATTAAGGACTGAATCTTGTGACAACCTCCTTATGTAAAACAGTACGACCACAAGTCTATATAGGCATGACCTAGCTGATTAACTTGCCAGGATTTAGTTTAGGTAACACCAGTGGAGAGTGGGATACAGGGACAGACTGTACCCATGTGGCGCGAGAGGGGGCCTCTGACTGTGGTGGATTTAGCCCTTCAGCGGTGAAACCTCAGCGGGTGATATCTAGCTAAATTAGGGTAAGGTAAAAGCTATGTGATAGATTATCTGGGTCTCATGCCTAAGAAAGCGTGCTTGCTGTTAGGGTAATTTATCTCTTGTGGGTAAAGTGTACGACCTCTACAGAGAGTAAACTATTCGAATAGCCGTGCCCACGGTCAAGGGCGGACATGGGAACTTACTCGAGTTAGTTCTATTTCAAAACTTTTGTGGTTGGGAAGAAAACTGGCTGGAGGGAAGTACTCCAAGCTTGGAGTTTTCCTGGAGAGAAGTACTCCAGTGTTAGTATGGCATACCCAAACTAAAACCTAGCATAGGTGGATGGAACCATGTAACTGGTGGATGGAACCAACACTGCTCTATACATACTGCAAAATCTTCAAAAATCATGTTTCTAAAAATGCTAAGTACTATGGGTTTGTAAATATACTAATTACAACTTTAGCTTTGCGCAAATAAAAGAACCTAAGCCATCCTTGAATAAGCCCCGCATACTAGTATCTGCATTCCGTATGTTCGTTCGCATATCACGGTTGTGTGTGCTCACACTCGCTCTCTACCCTCCTTTTTCCCAGAGTTTACAAACCAAGGGCAGTACGAGTTCTACCAGGACCAAGTTGATGAAGGAGATGAAGATGGTGGTAGTTAGATTAATTAGGTTCTAGCATTTCCCCACAGTCTGGTCGACCAAACTAATAAATTAGGTGCGTCTAAGGTTAGCCAGGCATCTGGATAATACTAACCGCACCTAGGTTGTCATGGTCACTTTCCTGTAGGGAAATGAGCCCCCCTCTTTTGCTTCCGCTGTTATGGTATTTATGTACTGAACTTATTTGGCCTGATGGCCCCTTCTGTAATGCCTGTCCCTATATGGGTCATGCGCACTCTGGTATTGTAATATTATGGACTGTACCGTGTATGAAATGATCCAGTAATTTATTCTATGAGCACTATCTATTGATCCAGGGAATAGTGCAATGCCTTCACAGAGGATTTTGGGTTGGTTTAAACCCAGGGTCCGACAACAATCGAGTGGCGAATTTTTATGGCATGTTTATGGTGTAAGTGTAAGTCTCATGTTTAATTTTTAGCCCATTCAGAGCACATATGCTCACTCGAATAGGATAATAAGATAGCCATGAATTGGGAGCTTCAACTACCCATCATGTGCATGCATGCATGAATTAGGAGGAGCCCACGTCCAGCACGTTAGCCCACTCATTTGCATGCTTGTGCATGTGTAGAGGCTTGTAGCAATAGCAAAAAAATAATAATAAAATTAGGAAAAGAAAATCAAAGTGAGAAGTTACCATAACATCTCTTTATGAACCACCCCTTATCCTTGCTCTATAAATAGGGGGTAATGGTATAGAAAAGGGGAATCTTTGGAGGAGGAAAGGGAGGAGACGCTGGCCATTTGGAGAGAAAAGGAAGCATACACAAACACTAGAGAGGAGAAACTATAGAGAAATAGAGAGAGCTTTTAGAAAGGGAGTGCTACACAAGCAAAGGTGAAATTTTTGCTCTTCTCCTCTCTCTCTCTCTCTCTCTTTTGCCCTTAAGTTCGGCCATTGCGGTATGAATCAAGGTGCTTCATTTTTTCTTCTTTTATGCTTTTGCCCCCTTGGTTCAGACCCGTTAGGCGGATACAAACTCGAGGAAAGAGTGCTTGATCTCTCGTCTCTTTGGTTCAGTCCCTTACAAATGGATACAAATCAAGGCGAGGCATGAAGACCTCATCTTCTCGGTTCGGTCCCGTTTGGTGGATACAAACCAAAAGAACAAGGGCTCGATCCCTCGTCTCTTAGGTTCGGTTCCCTACAAATGGATACAAACCAAGAGTGAGAAGAATGAAAACCCCATTGCCCCAATTTGGTTCGCTCAAATGGACACGAATTAGGGGTGGGTGTATGCTGCAAAAAATAATAAAAATACATGAACAAATGTTAAAAAAACAACCTTCGCCTTGGTTACGCTACATGCTAGTGGTAATACAAGGTGGAGCAAAACACTTAATTTCTATTATACGACATACTCAAAATCTATGGCATGTTAGTAGTAATATAAATATTAAAACAACAAACTTCGTCTCGGTTACGCTACATGCAAGCGCTCGACATTTGCAAGCTCTATGCAATGCTAGCAGTAACACAAGGCGGGGCAAAACAATAAAATAATTAGTTCTAAACTTTCATACACTACGTGCATAAAATCCATGGCGTGCTAGTAGTAATAAAAATATTAAGAAACAACCTTCGCTTCGGTTACGCTAAATGCAAGCGCTCAATATTCGCAAGCATTATGCAATGCTAGTAGTAATACAAGCGAGTAAAACAATAAAAAATGAAATAATGAGATATTTCCATTACACTACATGCATAAAATCCATGGTGTGCTAGTAGTAATAAAAATATTAAGAAACAACCTTCGTTTCGGTTACGCTACATGCAAGCGCTCAAAATTCGCAAGCGTTATGCAATGCTAGTAGTAATACAAGCGAGTAAACCAATGAAAAATAAAATAATGAAATATTTCTATTACACTACATGTATAAAATCCATGGCATGCTAGTAGTAATAAAAATATTAAGAAACAACCTTCGCTTCAGTTACGCTACATGCAAGCGCTCAATATTCGCAAGCGTTATGCAATACTAGTAATAATACAAGCGAGTAAAACAATGAAAAATAAAATAATGAAATATTTCTATTACACTACATGGATATGCGAGCGTGCAATATTTGCAAGCGCTATGCAATGTCACAAGATGAAGCAAAATAAGAAAAAAAACTGAAATAATTAAACTTCAATCATGCTACATGCATAGGTTCACTAAAAAATAATAAAATCATATGCCATGTTAGCAAAATAATATAAACACAGCTAAAATACCCTTGTGCAAGCATCCATCAGCGACGCCAAGATTGAAGACCTTTTCTTTTATATTTTTGTAATAGTCATATGTTGTAATTTGTTGTAATGTTTATGTTGGAATTCTTAATCAGGGGTTTTCTCACAAAGAGATGTAATTAACATAATTTTTATGTAAATGTATTAATTCTGGAAGTAATGGACCTGCAATACCTGATTCCTTTGTCTCATTTTCAATTAAAATTAATTAACTTGTCTCCAATGACGCGGACGCGGGTTCATGCCCATTTTCCCGTCATCACGTGGTCAAGGATCCCACGCCTTTCATGAGGTATCCTTTTGTGTCACCGGAAACATGGGAGGCCTTTGTGTAGATGAAGGCAATGACCGAATTTGAACAACAAAGTGCAGCACACAAGGCTTTCCAATCACAAAACAGTCACCCTCACAGACTCGGCATCGCTGGGTACACGGGTAAAATCCCGTAGTGGAGGATGCAGGATGAGGTCGCAATCCAATCGGAGGTCTCCCCGCCATATGCCGGGATTGCAAACGAACGCGCCCGAAACTGGTTAAAAACGAGGTCATCAACCATGTCTTCAGGTATCTCCTCTTTCAAAAACCCTGCAGACGAGGAAGTGTCCCAACGCGTGGTAAGATATGTTAAACTACACAGTTGTTAATACCTCTTGAATTTCATGGGTTCGAAAATAATATGATTGCCTCTTGCAGTAATCATTGACTACCGAATCTTTCCGAGGCTCCTTTGAAGAATACAGGGTGAGATATACTACCACACGTCCTGGGAAACAAGGAGCACTCAGGTCACACGCGAGGCCTGGGGGGTTACGTATCTTGGAGGCGTGGATTCCCAAATGACTCCGAGACATATAGGAGTAGGAAGAGATCCAAGGCCTATTGCGACAAACAAATAAAATAGGAGCTTCGTGCACAACTTGAGGAACAGCTCTCTGCCTCACTTCAAGAGAAGACTGGCTCACTTTGAGGAGAGATAGATTCATTGAGGGAAGAACTGAGACAAGTAATGCGGTACCTAGTCCCCCTCAACGTTGGAGTAGCTGAGCGTCCACGCCAATTACTCAACATAGCGACACTCACTTACCTATCGACGACATCCAGGTAATATACCTCATTAGAATGCTACATAGATAGATATACCTGGTGGACGCTTTAGCTCATCGTATATCGTTATGTAGGAGCCCATGCCTTGTATCCTCAAAGTTATGCTTGTTGGCTCCATTCCCATTGACGCTGGGTGGGGGATGGTGTATCTATGGCTATCAGGGATGCTGGTGCACGGTGCCCAACTAGAGACCAGTTTTGTGAAGGTTCAAGTGGACATGATTAATGATGTTTTTAGAACCATCTCTCTTGAGAAGCCCCCAAACGAAGAGATTACGACATTAGGGGATGCCGTCCACACATCATCCAGTGGCCCAAGAGGGACATAGCCCTCGACTCGTCCGTGCCGCGATCTCCACATCCAGTGGCCCAAGAGGGATATCGCCCTGGACCTGTCACATAGGCTCCTGTGGCTCCACCTCCAGCTTCGTTTCTGAAGCCTGTTGCATCGGCTCCCATGGCTCCACCTCTAGCTCCGTTTCTGAAGTCTATCACATCGGCTCCCGTGGCTTCACTTCTAGCTCCGTTTCTGAATCCTGTTGCATTGGCTCCCGTGGAGACAACACCGAAAATGTATCGTAAGCAAGGTGCTAAGACCCAACCGAAGAAGATTAAGGCACAATAGAAGTTCATTCTCGGAATGTTGTTGGTCCTCGAGTCATAATTATCCAGGCTTGGACTGGTTTGCAATACATTGCATACCTGGTACATATAGAGGTCCAACATGAAGCCAATCCGGCACAGTAGATTCACTATGAGATATAAAGAGCCGCATTTTCTCCACAACTCAGGCTACTTTATCATGACCTTCGAAGACTTATTCTTACTATTCAACCTCGACGAACTTGATGCCTCACTTCTACGATGCTGGACACTGTAAGCATACTGTACAATGAATTTTTACATTCACGTCATACCAATAAAGATCATTACTCTTTGCTTATGTATAGATACATGATCTAACAAGTCTGGCAACGGTGACAACTGATGGGTTTCCTTGACCCATACTTGGTCTCTGAGCAATCCATTAACAGTAATGCATCCTTCGTCCAAGATTACATAACGAGCAGATTGATTGCTCACAGTGACAAGGAGTACATCATGGTACCCATCAATCAAGGGTAAGTGCTTCACTAGTTCCCACACAAGTTTCATTTGTACTTTATACACAATATGAACTTAGAATTAATCACTATGGCGACACATATGACTAAGTCTTACTGAATTTTTATTGTGACTGTACCAAAGTAGAGCAAGGTAATATACCTTGATTCCCTACTTAGGAGCAACCACAACATCACTCGTGTGCAACAAGCAATTGATAGGTAAACTCATTTTCTCCATATATAACTCTATTATCATCTTTCCTTCGTTTGCAATGGCCTAGGATAACTTTTTTGGAATCACGTAGGTCGTTTAGCGCTTATGTTGTCTAGGGAGGGAGACACAAGGAATTCAGCGATACTACAACATAGGACGCGATTTTCGGTACCCGCTACAACACAACAATCATATATCACACTTCGTTATAATGCCTCTAGAATTGACAATACCTATGTATGTAATTCTATTTTTGTAGTGCCACCAACAACTACAAGGCAATGTATGTGGATTTTACGTTTGTCACCATATGAAGGAAATCATGGACGCTAAGATGAATGATCCAGACGTTTGTCAACCTTCCAATAATTATTATTTTCTGATTATATATATGTATATATATACACACACATGCTAATTAATGACAGTGTGTGGACTTCGATGAAAGTACAATTGATCTTGACAAACTCGTCGAAATTCGAGGAAACCTCTCCCATTTCTTGTTAACAGAGGTCATAAACAAGACTGGAGAGCCACCCTGGCAATGGTGATTAGATGTTGAAATATTGGATTCAAGTGTAATCACTCAATTGTGCTTAATCAAACAATTCATTCAATTTAATTCGTTTGTGAGATCAGTGTAATGATTGTCATGCTATATATGTGATCTACATGTGTTGTTTCATTCATCTGTGAGATTTATGTAAAGATTATCCTATGCTATATATACGTGATCTTGCTTTTTTCAGATAGCATGGCTAGCATATCCTGAGGCTTGCCAAAAAAGAGCAATCAACGTTGCTGTTGAAAAAGCTATCAAATACGGTTTGGTGTTCCAAACCGTTTATAATATATATAACACAGACGGTTTGAAACACTGAACCATCTGTGATATGCACGATATCATAGATGGTTTGGAACACCGAACCATCTATGACATACACCATATCACAGATGGTTAATAACAAAAACCGTCTGTGATATCGTGCATATCACAGACGGTTAATACAAAAAATCGTCTGTGATAGTGGAATATTACAGACGGTTTTTCAGAAAAACCATCTGTATTGTAAGTTATCATAGACGGTGTAGGAGCCGTCTGTGATAACCAGCTATTATCGCTGACACATAAACACAGACGGTTTAGAAACCGTCTGTGATGATGGTTTGTGAACCGTCTGTGATAACTCCGTCTGTAGTAGTGAATATCTCCCCTTGGAATATCAAATTAATTTGACCAATTAAAATCATCCGCGTCACTAGTGAAGCCCGTATCCTAAATATCACTAAGTCGTATAACTCGATAACTAATACTCAGTATTCCGGATAATCTCCCCCATCTATCCATAAATCTTGCTTAACATATGAAACTTGCTTAATAAATATAAATTATTTAAAGAAGCTATTAAATTAAAAAGATTAAGCCTTGGTATCTCGTAGTCGGCTATGTCTAGCCATGTTCCAATCTAAAAGCGGAATGTGCCCATGAATATTCCTTCAACATCAGTCCTTCTTTTATATCCTTCCTAGCGAAGTTACTCCATCACTTCGCTCTCACCCAAAAATCTGTCTGGCTCCATCTCTGTCCTGCAACTCACCAAATCATCTCTCATACCCTCAATCATAGCAAAATATAAATAAACCCAATTAAATCTAATTAAACTTTTGAAGTTATTTGGATTTATTTGATCTTTCATTTTTGGCCATGTATTAGAATCTGAAGTCCCGAAGTATGCAACAAGCTCAAGCAGGATAAAGACTTCGGTAAAAGCGAAGACCAGGAATTCAAAATCACTGACTTAGCATGCTTTGAACTAGACAAGACCGTGGTAAATCAAGTAAGGTAAGGTGCTTTAAAGGGATCGACAGAGCTGGAAGACGATGAGGCCAAGAGCTAGGTCACGAACTCCAGTTGGCTGCCTATAGGCAAGTCCTGAGAGTCTCACCTGTGTGAAGTTTTCGCTGCTGCATTTTATTGGTGTCGGTCTGATCGGCCCATGAGTACGTAATTATTGTATTATTTTCGCTTCCTCATATATAATTTAGGTATATCGTAATGTATCTATGAGCATTATCTACTGATATAGAAAATAGTACAATAGAATCATAAAGAATTTGGGTTTGCTAAATCCGTGGTCCGACACCCTTTGAGTTCCAGGTTTCCAACGCCGGCGCTGCCGACAACTGTAGCCACTATAACCAAGCCGAGACGGGGCAAAAGACAAGCGGAAAAAAACAGAGATCTTGCTCCTGATTTTGTGTTGGTTCGTTTATTATGTTGGGGACTTCATGGATGTTGTGCGGTACTGAACTCCCATTGGAGCAACCTGATTTTCTTGAATGTTCGAGGAAAAGACTGTGTGTTGCGGTGATAAATTAAGCACTTAAGGTGCAGCGGTTGACATCATAAGTTCGACATTTATCTCCCAACTCAATTAACAAAAAGGATTTTCTCGTTTTTTCTTTTCTGTTCAATGAGCAATCCTGGCCAAAGTCGAGGTCTCTCTCCATGGTGGAAGTTTTGGCATAAGAGCGATGATAACAGGGAAGAATAGCAACGACGAGGAAATACATGGGACGGTAGAGACGCATAGGAATACAAGGGCCAGTTTATTATTGTTAAGCTTGTTTCAAAAAGAAAAGTTTGCAGTTGCTAATACGCATATTTTTTCAGAGCATCTATAGAACGGCTGTTGTGAAAATTCTTGCATACTGTTAGGTAAATCAGATTATATTATAACAAATCATGTTGTTCAATTCTCTCGCGTGGATATTTTCTTTAGTAACCATTTTGATATTTCCCATTACTTACAAGTCACAACACAACAATACTTTCTTTTCTAACATGGTTTAGAAAAAAAAAAGTAGCTAACCAGACACCAAAATATTAGAATGTAGTCCTATCACACCAAATGAGATTATTATAATCCTCTATACGCAATCCACATGACGTTGCCATATCCGTGGAGGAACAAATCCGCCCAGTATGAAATGGATGCACTAATCTGTGGGTGATTGATAGAAATAAGACAGGAAGATCAAAAACGATGAACTAGTAGAAGGCAGAAGCTAGGGTTCTACGCTATACTAGTAGAAAAGATCTAAGTTTATTCCATAATATTCTTACTTCTATTCCAAGCTAGTCGGGCTAAAATACCTAAGTTTAACACCCGGTTACAACTGAATAGGTAGTCTGAAGTTCACTGAAGTTAAAATGCCAAAATAGAAGATGATGGATACAGTTTCCCGCACATTTATTACTAGGATCCTTGCCCTCCATCCGATGGCACTTAACGCTTCTTTGGCTCATCATCTGCCGTTCATCCTGAAGTGGCCAAAGCGTTATGCCTCGCGCCGGTTTCTTCCTTCGCAACTCGCCGCAATGAATAATCAATCAATCTTCTGTCGGTTGGCTGTGCTTTGATGTGACGTCTTGGAGACTTGCTGCCGCGTATCTGACCGACAGAACAAAAACGCCGTGCGAGACGTGCTGCGTATCGAGATCGGGCCTTGCCCAACGTGCTGCCTTGACGTACCGGACCGAGGCGATTCCCTTTTCAATCTTCACGGCTTTGCTCGCGGATCGAGGAGAAGCACGGCGTGCGCCCGAGAACGAGAGACGCCGCGAAGACGCGTCCGATGGTGGCACGCCCATCGAGAGGAAAGACTGTTAGTGATATGATTTAAAGATGATCATAAAGATAATTGTATCACTTTTGTCGATGTTTTAATACCGATTTTACGTATAATTTATTTGGATTCGAGAAAATCCTAGAAGATCCGATGTATCACTACAAGAAAACCCCCCTATAGTAACACTGTATTGTTATGTTTGATACGCTTTATTTTGTCTCTACAGGAATATAAGCACGCTTTTGTAAAAGCGTGTTAGGAGCGTCTTCGCATGGACCGTGTCAGGAGTTGTAGAGACGAATTCTTTAAGCATGTCTATGAGATAAAAAGACGTTTTATAGAGACGCTTAATGCATGCCTACACATATTGATACACTTTTATAGACACATTTATACAACGCATCTATCAGTATAGTTACGTTGTATAGTAGCGCTTCATCACGTATTAAGAATTGTAGAGGCAGTCTCGTAGGTACATCTATATTACATGTCTACTAATATAGTCACGCTTTGTAATGACGCTTTAATGCGTATTAAGAAGTATAGTCACGCTTTATAACGATGCTTTGATGCGTATTAAGAAGTATAGTCGCGCTTTATAATGACGCTTTAATGAGTATTAAGAAGTATAGACATGATTAATAGATACATTTATATTACGTGTTTAATTATATAGACACGATGTATAGTAACATAGCCACGTGCTCATAAATGTAGAAACGATACGATGATACATTTACATTGCGTGTGTATCAATATAGGTTCGTTGTATAGTAACATCTTGTTGCGTCTCAAGATATGTAGAGATGGTTTCATATGTACATTTATATTTCGCGTCAGTAATGTTTTTGTGTATATATTAATATATACACGCTTTGTAGTAACACCTTCTTATGTATTAAGAACTGTGATGTTTTCTTCAAAATGGACATCCAAATATAGATAATATCTGTATGATTAGATAATGACAATGCAAATCACCAAAAGTATTCCATTTGTAAAATCATCTCTTTAGCATCCACAAAACAAGATAATAATTAGTTCACTCCCTGGACATCAAAAAGACCAGTAACTATATCAAACTAAATGGTTCATCAAACATATGTGGAGTACAGGACAACCAGAAACTCCTAGTCCTAGTAGCAGAGAAATACAAAGGCTCCATCTTCATCACCACTGCTCCACACCAGCAGCAAGGCACTGAAGAAGACCCCGATCTGGATGCGGATCTAGCCCTACAATTGAACTGATGCAGTTGATAATAGCATTGAGACAAAAAAATTGCAGTTTGAAAATATGACATGAGTTAAATAATGTAGCTTCAACATTTTTTCTTATTGCAGCTGACACAAATAAGAGACTAAGAGTCCAAGCATATCCATGAGAAGCAACAGGTATAAGCCGAACAACAGTCCGCAATGAATAAGTTAGTATTTATAGAAAATTAGCCTGCAAACACCATCTTTTTTGCTGTTAGATAAAAACAGCTACTACTCAGGTCATGTGCTGCTAAGAATCATGGCATAGCTAATGACTTTATACCCTATGCCAAGCAGGCCACAAGGTCTTCGAAAATTGATGTTGGTAGTCAACATAAAGAAAGTCATATAATAAGCATGACGCAGGCAGTGAACAGATATAATCTTAACATTACCCAAACATAAAATTTTTAGAAATGTCACAAGGATATGAGTAAATTTGAAACATTCACTACTAGTACATGGCAAAGACCTATAATGGAAACAAAATTAAGATGCAACATTTCACTATGCTTCTTGTGAAACGGCTACTGGATAAATTGATTATGTAATATTATCTCTTACACGGTTCCTTCTACGTGCCACTAGAATGTGAAAAATAAGCAAAGAGACCATGAAAAAATTCTTAGTGTGCATTATTTTTGCTACAGCATAGAATACTTAGATACTAGAAAAATCATGTTAATATGAAATGCTTGCAAGTTTCTAAGACTAAAGCATAAGTAAATCTGCAAACAGCATGACGCTACATTGCATGATGGCCATAATTAAAGAATAAAACATACCATGTTGTTTCGGGACTGAATTGAACTCTTAGGTTTTCTCACCTAAAAAAGAATGGGTTTAGATGAAAATCATAATTTGAAGAAATTAAAAAATCGAAGAAGCACTCAAACAACAAAAATTAACTTACATGTGAACGGGGCCATGCAATAACATAGCCAATAGCATCTCTTAATAGTTGAATATCGAACAATGGCCTAGGCAACGCCTCATCTCCAATATTTCCATTGGCTACGTTTTCAAGACTGTCAACATGAACCCCAACGAACTCGTTTCCAAGCATGCTTTCTCCAATAACTCGTGTGCCATCAGTAGTTACTAACTTTCCTTTGGCCACAACTTTACCTTTGTTTCTTAGTGAAATAAGAATGACTTCGATTTGCCTCTACCATTTTGAAAAAAAAAACATAAAGCTATGATAATTGAACTTGTGACTAAATTAAGTTAAAAAGTAACATAGCAAACAAAATCATACTGATTCTGGATGATTAACATCTGGAGCTTTGATTCTTCGAGATCTCTACAGTAGACATAATTTTAATTAGCAAAATGTATCATCACTCAAGAATGTTTAATCTAACTTTCTGTTTGAAGTAATAATACACAATCACAACTGAGACATACCATGCTAGTCAATATGCTATCACGTGTTGTGCCTACATAATCCTTATCTGCTTGCCCACGACGCTCCTCAATATGTCCCACCTGCAGCCATAGTTCACCTCATTTTTGTTATATGTATCACTTTTGTTCTGATTTTTGAAAGCAAGAAAGAGGATTCCAAGATCACATTACAAAACGATTAGAACTAATTCATGTACAATGAACATAAACAGCACTGAGCAAAAACTAAACAATATGCTTTATAATGAATTTTGCTCTCAACTTTCCCATCTTAGTTGGCCCCATGATTTTATTTCCTTGTAAAAAAGCCTTCACTACTCATGATCTGTCCATTGGAGTAGTGTATATAGTTCTATATCTTTTTTTTTACTGAAAGACTATGGTTTCTAAATAGCCTTGTGCTGTCCTAGACTAAAATTGTTGGAAGGGTAAAATGGGACCTCTTGCTTTCACAAATTGTTGGAATAGTCCCACATTGGTTGTGGAAGGGCAAGGGACCTAACTTAAAAGTGGGGGAGTCCCTCACCTCATTGGCTAGCTTTTGGGGTGAGAAGGCCTTACGATCCTACAAGTGGTATCAGAGCCCGGTTCTAACATCTCTGGCCCGATGGACACTAGTGTGTGAATGCCTGATGGACTGTGAACCTGAGGGACCGTCGGTGTACGGTGAAGGGACCCTGAGGGACCGTCGGTGTACGGTGAAGGGGCGGTGAAGGGCTGAGGGACACCAATGTGTGAAGGGGGAGATTGTTGGAATAGTCCTACATTGGTTGTGGAAGGGCAAGGGACCTAACTTAAAAGTGGGGGAGTCCCTCACCTCATTGGCTAGCTTTTGGGGTGAGAAGGCCCTTACGATCCTACACAAATACATTGCCCAAATTTCAATTGTTAACTGTTATCACCTAGCTCTCTTAACAAAAAAATATTTATTCATCTACTTGTCATGTATAGCATCTGTTCTTGTCACTTTCAACAAGCAACCATAGAATTTGCTCTTAGTCTTGCTATAAAGGTCAGATATGCATATCTGTTCATATCAGGATTAATATAGAAAAAGTAAAATATGTGTTGACTCTAACGTGGTACAGATAGACAAAAGAGACTAATATGAGGTAAAGGTACAGTTCACAAATATGATAGAGTAGTCCTTTCTAATACCTTTGCAATCATTTTCTCTCGAGATAAAGATGGCTGGGCAAAATCCTCTTTGGCTTTAGTATTTTTCTTGACATGTGTCTGCTACAACTTGAGATTAGCCATAGTTTTAAGATATTGGCAAGAACTTACATCTATACTTGTAGATGAGAAAAATAGAAATAAAATAGAAATTCTATTACCTGCACATAATTTGGGGGAGAGTACATATTAGTGTTTGTGTCTTCAGGGCTAATATCAGAATGATTGTCACCATAATCGCTATTGATATCATTGTCACTACAATCATGATCAATGTCGTTATCACCTCTACCGAGCATCACCTACCATTGAAAGTAACATCACCATCATCAACATTGTACTCATTTAAGACAACACACGATCTTCTCGCCAACAATCATTTGAGCAGAATTTAATAGTTACTTCTGCTCCAAGTTATGCACACAAATACAGAGCAAAAAAAGTAGAAAATTATAGTAATGTGATTTCTTACAATAATGTCTCTGCAATCTCCCTTTCTCTCAAAAAGCTATACACGAAATTAGCATATGCATATTAATTAATATCTAAAGTACAAAGGAATGCGTGACTAGCAAGACCAAAACATGGCAAATGATAAACATATAAAGTACAACAAAAAGTGTCTAACAAGACTAAATTAATGGTTATAAAAGGAAAAAAATATGAAGAAAGAAACCGTAAACTTAATTAAGTAGTAATTACTAACTACAACTTAGAAGAGCGCCGTCACCTCTTACAATCTCATTCGTTGATCATGACAACACCAACATATGCATCCCTTACAATTCCATTACATTTGTAGGATGCCACCATTAATTCAATATCACTAGCTTTTATAATAACAAAGTTATTTACAAGCATATTATTAGGAAAAGAATGCTAAGTAGTCAGCGCGCAATTCAGTCATTTTAATTAAGTTTGTACTTTTCAATTTTAAGAAATGGACGTGCCATTCATCTTTTTGTGAGTAGCTTCTATTCACTGACCCATATAGTACATCAAAATTTAAATAACAAGTACATTTTTGTTCGTTGACAATTTATAATTAGTACAGCAGCCCACATCATTGGTAACAAAACAAACAACAGAAACAAACAAGGGATTACAATTATAAACAGGGATCCCACAAATATCTCTTTTTTGTTTCTTACCACAAAAGAACACATATAAGACTAGTAGATACTTACTTCATCATCTAAAGCTGATTCCATGTCATTTATCCAATTCTCTTCTGGAAACTTTTGTGACATAAAAGCAAGCCAGTGCTTCATGACGCCACTCATGCGTTGCATCTTAGTTTCCATCACATTTACTTTCTCTTGGTACCTTTTTTCTTCCTCAGTTTGAGTAACAAAAGTTATACCTTGAGAAACTTGGACTTGACTCCAATACTTATCATCATAGTACCCACGTGCTTTTAACTGCTTAGCAACCACCTCATTGAACACTTCATTAAAATCTTTAGCAGAAAGATTACCATTGTTCTGCTATTTCCTTTTCTGTAATTCCTCAAACGATGCATCCTATTGAAATAAGCATATAGGGAGGTCACAAATGCTATCTGAAATTCAAATCTAAGATAAATCATTAGGAGTAAAAAACATACCATTACTATCTTTGCTTTGTTGGTACTGTATCTACCATTCTTTTTCTTATGAGCAGCATCCCATAATTCTATTCTATGAACCTTTGCTTTCTTTTGATCCTCCTACACAACGGAGTAAATTTCAGGATCCAATCAATTCTCTTATTAGATGATCATTGAATTTGACAGATAATAACATACAGTTAGAATATTTATTACCATCTCTTTTAGAAGTCTAGCATGGCTTTTCCTCCCTGTTGTGTGTGCATTCTTTTGTTCTTTTGCACACCGGGAGTTTGTTGCACATAATTTCTACGAATATAGAGAAGTGACAAAGCATGTATGTTACATAACCTACTTTAAGATTTGATCCAAATGTTACATAAAAAGATGTCACCTTGTGTGTTTCTTGACACCAAAATCCAACAAGAGACTTCCATTGATTTTCATTAACAGTTCTTGGTCTACCTTGTATGATTTGATCCAAAGTTCTCTCTTCGCGATTGAAATATTGTTTTTTCAACTTAGACTTGTAGGCTCGCCGCCTATTGTTTACAGTCCTTAGGATCCAATCCCTTGTAAGTTGTATCGTTTGGCAGGGGAACACAAACTTTGCCTGTACAAAGGAAAGCTAAACGTTATTCTATGGAACTCAAGACAAAAAATGACTGGATTGATCTGGTCCCATATTTGGCAGAAGTTTTCACATTGAATCGACCAATCGATCCTATGTTTTTGCACAATGCACCCCCATTGAATTAGTAGTTGTTTAATCTAAATATATGTTCACGTAAATCACTATATCTATTTTTTTCAAGCTGTACATGTGCATTTCTAATATATCCTCTCTATGCGTTATTTGGTTCATTCATTTGAATAATCATTTCCATATCATCCAATGCTGTAGTGTAGCATTAAAAGCAGGATATTAGTAGTGGCTAGCAAATCTGTGCACTGAAATTCAACAAAGATAAAAAGGCATCAGTACTGTGAGCCAAGTGGCCAACCGTATTGATTTCTTGTTATATTTATTGAAGCGACTAGGTTAATGTTTAGAAGTTTGTTACTGGAATGCTGATTGAAATAAGTTTGCTGAGCTTGCCGTTCAAAAACTAAGTGTGCTAGGCTATGAAAATCAATGGGGGCGGGGGGGGGGGGATTTTCCTTTTATTCAACATTCCATTTGTTGTTTGCACAATTGTGGCTGTAAACTAATTCTTATGTATATTAATTGATTCTTTCAGGCAGTGGCTGCAATTATTGTTCATAGACATTTCAAGTCGCAGCTAGATCCGGTATTGGCTCTACTGCTCTATGTTTTACCCCTGTCTAATCTAAATATCTGATCCAGATCTCATGAACACTCTAAACATGACGGTACATTATAGCACAGTTGAGATACTTCTTACCTCAACATCCTTGATTATTTGTTCCTTGTGTGTCTTGAATAGCTCATTGTCCCATCTTGGAATGTGTAATGGTGTAAATGTTGGGCTTTCTGCTAGATCTCCAAGGTGTTGCCCAAGAATGGAATCTAACCTTTCATTTGGGACACCACTTTCATCAGTCCCGACAACTATCTTTCCTCCTTGTAATTCCAATAAATTAGCAACTCCGAAATCCCCTACAACCTGTCGCACCTCTCCATTTGGCCCTAAATATATAAAATTGTAAGACATAATATCGTATTTAGATATGTAATGAAACATTATCGACCTTACATATTATCTTAATTGGACATGCAGGTTTATGTGGCATGCGGGATAATATATTATCAATGTCTGGAGGGCCCTGTAAATTGTCTTCGTCCTCATTGTCCATCAAATCTTCATGCCCTCCTGCATAGGTTCGATATCCTGTACTTCAAGGTTCAAGTTCCTTAATCTTCTAGGTCGTCTTGCCATGATTATCTTGCAAACAAACTCAAAAAGGAAGAATTAGCCAATAGACCAGAAATGGGTTACATAGTAAAAGAACAGAATTATACAGAAAAATGTTTCATGTTGACGGTTGGAGTTTGAGCTAAGAGCATAAGTAGCAGAATTTAGGAAGCAGACTTATGTTCAACTAATATAAACAGACCATCGTCCAGTGCCCAAGAATAAGACCACGGGCAATTTCCCACTACCATTTTCAGGATGAAACATGAAACAAACAGCTCGGACTGCAATTTTTAGGGATGAATAAAAAGTTATAGGAAAAACAATGTCATACATTCAGATTTTACTACCATTTCATTCATATTTCTAATAATCAAAGTAGATTATACATAACTGGAATATGGCACACAGCATTATCAGTACCCTACTCAATATTATCAACAACCGGCTGCAACCAATGCGACACATGGTGCTAATGGTGCCAACTCTCAAGCTGAGCTTCCATCTGTTGCCGCTCAACAGGCACGTGTTCCTGTAGATTCAGCAAAAGCAAGTGCTAATGGGACTGCTAATGGGATTGCAAATACTAACAACAGTTCACTACCGCGTAAGCAAACCCACCAGAATGTATCAGTGGCTAACAATGGTTCATATGGAAGAGGACCTTTGCAAGGTGGACCTTCTACTAGCAATTATGGTCGCAATGATCTTTGTTCCCCAGTTCAGTGGTATGGGCCAGTCTACTCTAATGGGCATCAGCAATCAACTGCTAGTTCCACATCTAATGGTTCGAATTCATCTTCAGCACAAAAACAGAGCCAGCGTTTGATTCAGTAATTTTTAGTAGTAAAGGGCTCCACTGAATAAAAATCAAATAGTAGAGAGGATTCGGATCAACAAAATCATGGTGAATGGACTTGATTGCCCGAGCGTTGCTACAAAATCCAGATCATATACGGCGTACCGGTGCACCTTCCTCCTCTTCAGCTCCAAGAAGGCGCTCTTGGTCCGCTCCGGCACGTCGATCCACACCGGCGAGCCCAAGATGGGCGGTGAGAGGAGGCAGCGGCGGAGCAGAGGGGTGGGGGGGGGGGAGGAGGCGGTGGCGGAGCAGAGGAGCGGGGGGAGGACGAGGCGGCGACACGGCGTGGGAAGGAGGAGGAGGAGGCGGTGCAGGGGACGGAGAAAGGGGCGGCGGCGGCGCGGGGGGTTGGGGGAGTAGGGGAGGAGGCGCTCGGGGTGGCGGAGGAGTGGCGGCGGTGTGAGGGGGGCGGAGGGGGTAAGGGCGGGAGCTCGGGCTGGCGAGGAGGGTGGGGGCGCGGTGGAGGCGGCGCGGGGGGCGAGGGGCAGAAGTGGTGAGGGCGGAGGGAGGGGTGGGGGGAGGAGGAGGACGCGAGGGAGTGGCGGAGAACGTGGGGAAGCGGTCACGCAGAGAACGTGGGAGAGTCGGCAGGTGTTTTCGTGCAGTGTTAAAACTTTCGGTGGCAAAAAAAATTTGGTCACCAATGAAAGGAACAAAAAACAAAATTTTGTTCGTTTTGTTCGGAATTTTGGACAAAAAAAATCAAAATTTTGATGAAACTTAGTCAAAATTTGAACAAATTTTAAATAGAGGTAAATTTGGCCAATTTTTATAAGAAAGGGGTAGAAAAGATGCATCAACCACCAACTTTTTCTTTTTAAGGAGTAAAAGTACCCTGCAAACATCATCTTTTTTGCTGTTAGATAAAAACAGCTACTACTCAGCTGTTAGATAAGATCCACGCCGGGGAGGTGGGGAGAGGAGGAGAGGGAGGCGGGAGGCGGATGGAGGAGGCGGGAGGTGGGAGGAGGTGACCAGGAGAGGGAGGCTGGAGGCGGTGGGAGGAGGGGGAAGATCCAGATCTGGCAAGGCGAGAGAGGGAGATGGAGAGGAGGGAAAAATGAGAGTCAGCCGAGGTAAGAAAAGAAAGAGGAAAGAAAAGAAAAAGGAAAAAAATGAGAAGAGAAGAAAAATAAAATTAGGCTAAAATAAAATTATGCAACTTAGTTCTGAATGAGCTGAAAATTTCACGTTTGGCTCCAATCTGTACTGTTGACATGCCATTGGAGTTCGCCGCCAAAGTTCATTTTGTACTGTACATGAGAAATCGTAGAAGGCAGTACGTACATCATTTGGCTATATCAACCTATGTGGGATTGTGCAAGCGAGCAGTCCTACTCTGAATGAGCTGAAAATTTCACGTTTGGCTCCAATCTGTACCGTTGACATGCCATTGGAGTTCGCCGCCAAAGTTCATTTTGTACTGTACATGAGAAATCGTAGAAGGCAGTACGTACATCGTTTGGCTATATCAACCTATGTGGGACTGTGCAAGCGAGCAGTCCTACTCTGAATGAGCTGAAAATTTCACGTTTGGCTCCAATCTGTACTGTTGACATGCCATTGGAGTTCGCCGCCAAAGTTCATTTTGTATTGTACATGAGAAATCGTAGAAGGCAGTACGTACATCATTTGGCTATATCAACCTATGTGGGCCTGTGCAAGCGAGTAGTCCTACTCTGAATGAGTTGAAAATTTCACGTTTGGCTCCAATCTGTACCGTTGACATGCCATTGGAGTTCGCCGCCAAAGTTCATTTTGTACTGTACATGAGAAATCGTAGAAAGCAGTACGTACATCGTTTGGCTATATCAACCTATGTGGGCCTGTGCAAGCGAGTAGTCCTACTCTGAATGAGCTGAAAATTTCACGTTTGGCTCCAATCTGTACCGTTGACATGCCATTGGAATTTGCCACCAAAGTTCATTTTGTACTGTGCATGAGAAATCGTAGAAGGCAGTACGTACACCGTTTGGTTGTATCAACCTATACAAGCGAGCAGTCGTTCTCCGAATGAGCTGAAAACTTCACGTTTGACTCTCATCTGTACTGCTGGCATGCCATTGGAATTTGCCATCAAAGTTCATTTTGTATTGCACATGAGAAATCGTAGAAGGCAGTACGTACATCGTTTGGCTATATCAACCTATGTGGGCCTGTTTAAGCGAGCAGTCCTACTCTGAATAAGCTGAAAATTTCACGTTTGGCTCCAATCTGTACCGTTGACATGCCATTGGAATTCGCAGCCAAAGTTCATTTTGTACTGTACATGAGAAATCGTAGAAGGCAGTACATACACAATTTGGTTGTATCAAATTGCAGTTCGCCATCGACGTTCATTCTATACTGTGAATAAGAAATCTTAGAATGCAGTACGTACACGGTTGGACTATAGATATAGAGAAAAATCTGATTTTTGAATCGGTCGGTTGGCCTATAGATATAACGAAGAATCTGATTTTTGAATCGGTAGCTTTTGACGGTTAGTTGTCGTCTAATAGCTTTGGGCCGTGTTTGGACCTATAGATATAGCGAAGAATGCTGACATGTTTGGGAGGTCCCAATGTCGAATCCCTTCCTTATCCTTTTTTCCGCAAAATAAATTGACACTTTGCACACTATTATCTTTTTTTTGCAGAACAAATTGACACCTTGTACTCTATCAGATCAATGCCTCGAACACATACAGAAACATATATATTCCATTTCAAGCCAACAAGTGGTTTTTAAACTCTGTTACGATGATCTCTGCCTCACATTTGAACTTGGCAGTAGATGACAAACCGATGTGCATGATGCTGAGCAGTGGACAGAACAATTTGTACTAGCTGGGAAAGACATCGTACTTCTACAATGTACAACCGTAAAATGTTACAGAATCCATAGAGGGTTCAGCCCATGATCGAAGATAACATGTTCCTCCTGAAAAGGGAAATCAAACTGCATTTGCAACAGAACACACACACTCGGACTAGCACTCGTGATCCCATACTTCATCAACAATTTGCAAGTTTTTAAACTTCGTACAAACCAGGAACATAACGCCTGCCTTCATTTCATTAAGGATCAGTGCAAAACATGATTGTAACAGCATATTGTGAAGAGTAAATTTCTTGGAACCACACATATTTTGTATAAATTATCAGAGAACTACCACTTTTTTACCCGTATTTCAAGGAATCACGCGTATTTCGTACTATATTATCACAAAACCACACTTTTTACAATAGCATACAGTGCTGACCATACAGACCACTCGTCGGCAAAACTTGGATACTCTGCCATTGACTTCCTGTGTTCCGCTAACATCACCCATCCATTCGGTGCTCTCTGTTGCAATAGTAGTAAATAGACATGTATCCCCTTATAGCATCACCAGGACGATTACGTCTCAGTTCTGGAGGACCTCATGGTTCTTACTGCATACTTATCCTGACAAACCGATCACCAACAAACCGATCACTGTGACAGCTCCATCGCAGCGCAAAATACACACAAATATTGCTTATAGAAAACATCAACAGAATGACCTCGGCGGAGAGATATAACTAACAAGATGCTACCAGAAACATCACTTAGACCATAGAACTAATTAGTTCATTTAGTTGAACTACAATTAGCAATAGATAGTAATATGAGCATTCACCAAGTTCCATCCAGCAATATGAGATGTAAGATCTATAAAATTAGCATGCAGTTCCAAGGATATCTTTTTAATCTACATCGGAATTAAGTTGGTGTAAATTAGAAGTCCCTAAATTCTTCTCTTTCAGCTCGACCAAAAAAAAATAACATAACCTAAAATTCTTCTCTTTTAAATTGACCAAAAAAATAGGCATATACCTACATCTAACAATCTATAAGGAGGTAACAGAAAAGAAAAAATACAGATACCATTCAACATTGAAAATTACTAACAACTAAGCATAATAAACCTTCATCTACCGTAATAGATACCTCAAAGGGCGTACATTTAAATCTCAAGATAAACTAAGGAGATGGCAATACATCAAATAAAAACTTAAAACATAAATAATTACCATAAATACACATTAGATCACTCATTACAAAATGAAGTATGTAAATCCCCATGTCACAATATCTTCACCACACATAGGTTGATCCTAAAATTATAATACAAGGCCGAAATTTACCAAACTAAACCTCAAGATTAGCAATCAAGATGCACAAAGACACTGAAAAAAACACAACTACCTTCAAAGCTCAATAATTTACCCCTTAATAGGCTAGAACAATTCAGAAAAAAGAGCAGACTTTCGAACAAAGTCAAGCTGACGATCAATACCAGCTTAATAAAAACTAAGACTAAGTCAAGGGGAAAAGGACTGGGACATGACTACAATAGAAAGACCAAGATTATAGTCTGACTACAGGAGAAAAATTCATCAATTAAATCACAGCAGGAGCACTTGCATGGGAGCTTACTAGTATATTAAAAAGAAAGCTAATAGTACCTGAAAGCCCAAGGCAAGTCTAATCTGCTTCATCTGCTGGCAGTTCATAGCCCATGTCAAAAGTATCTCGTGGGCTAACTCCCACCACAACGTTCCATCCTTCAGCTTTTGGATCTTCAACGTAAAATACTTGCTCCACTTGTGAAGAAAAGACAAAAGGATCATGCTCTAGTTTTTCTCCGGTGTGTATTTTTCAAGAAAAATTCACAACGGTGAATCCAAACTGATCTTTTCGTAAACCAGCACGATGATGGACATCATACCAATCACATTTGAAAAGCACAACCTTGTAGTCTCTATATGTCAATTCTATTATATATGAGAATCTACCATAATAATTAACCCCATCATCTGCAATGTTTACTACAACACTGTTTTGTGTCAACCGTACAGCCTCACGACTCATAGTGTGGAACCTGAAACCCTTAATAATATAGCCGCTGTATCTCACACCACATCTGCTTGGTTTTGCAGCCAAAGCTTTGACCTTTTCTGTAATCCCTAGTCCATCGCCTAGGATAACCTGCATAGAAGGAAGTTATTGTATCCATTTGTCATATTAAACTCATGGCTTGATAAGCAATTTCAACGGTACTGCACCTTTTGTTCCAACCAGTCAGGAAAGTGTTCATTGATCAACTTCTCGATGGAAGCAGGTGTTAAAGTAGTTGAAGGACACAATTTTCTTTTCTCCTCATCCACAAACGCTCTAAAACAATAGGATTAGTTATCAAATGTCAGGGCACCAAATTACTAAAAAGAAAAAAAAGGAGGGAGAGCTATATTACGCACTTGCGGAATTCTTCAAGTTCATCACAGTGTCGCAATACGTATCGATGTGCCTGAACAAGAAACTGGCTATCAAATTGACTTACAGTAGTAGCCTTTCCAATTGGTTCACCAGCACTATCAAACAAGTACATGTCTTTCATATTGTCTGAAGGTTCAAGGTTTCTAGCTGGTTTTGTAAAACATGTAGTTCCTTGAAGAAATCTCGAACAAAAGGTCATGCACTCCTCCATGCAATATCCTTCAGCAATCGAACCTTCTGGGTGAGCTCTATTCTTCACGAGTGCCTTTAGCCGAACAAAAAATCTAAATGCAATTATGAAGACATATTAGTTGAAAGAAATATTGGTAATGTACGAGCAATAGGTAATTGCATACCTCTCCATGGGGTACATTCAGCGGTAATGAACGGGGCCACCGAGTTTAACTTCTTCTACCAAGTGCACCATCAAATGCACTGTCACAGTAAAAAATGATGGCAGGAAAATTCTCTCCATATTACAAAGTGTCATCACGATACTCTCTTGAAGTTTGCCCAGCTCATCAACATCTATCACCTTGGAGCATAACTTCTTAAAGAAATTAGCTATTCCAATAACTATTTCCATGACATCTTTGCTGGGGTAACAGGATCGAAGTGCCACTGGAAGAATGTCATGTAGTAAAACATGATTGTCATGACTTTTTAGTGCACTCAATGTACAATCTTTTATGTTGACACACCTAGAAAGGTTTGATGCATAGCCATCAGGTGTCCTGATGCTTTGAATTACTGAACAAAGAATCTCCTTTTTTCCCCTAGACATGGTAAAAGGTGCATCAGGCATAGTTTCCTTCCCTTCTTCATCTACCACAATATACTCCTTAATTCCATCTAAATCTAATCCATTATCCATCCAAGCCTCATCTGATGGATGAATGGAGATTTTAAATGATATCAAGAAATTTTTGGTTTGCACTAGACACTCCCCTGATATTATTATTGACAATTAGAATCCAATGGCAAATAATACCTTTTTGATGCACAACATTGACACAGAAAAGACTACAACTTCTTCAAAAGATAAGTGGCTCTCTCTGCCCTGGAATTCTTTCAGCACTGATGGGAGTCACAGGAGCAGGTAAAACAACACTATTGGATGTTCTTTCTGGAAGGAAAACAGGAGGCATAACAGAAGGAGACATAAGAATTGGAGGATTTCCTAAAGTGCAAGCAACTTTTGCAAGGGTAACGGCTTACTATGAACAAGAAATGTAAGCTTTTCTATCTACAAAGGTTATGCTTTGGGTTGGAACAGCAAGTAATACAAAAAAAATCAAATCAGAACTGATGAGCACTAGCAATGGGAACTGTATTGCACCCACATGTACTTTTGAGTATGCTGATCCCCTTGTATACTTTATCAATTATGACCTAACATTTGCACTTTCCAGATCTTGCTAACAAGCTATAATTTAATATTCATGACATTAGATTAACAAGCACGATTTGGAAATCATACAGTTTCTTAGTTTCTTTTTCTAGCTTGCTGGTGATAAAATACAAACTCAGTGACTACACTGTCATATACAGGAATTTGTAAATGAAGTTCTTGAAACAATTGAGCTTGATGGGATCAGAGATGCTTTAGTTGGAAGACCAGGGGTTGATGGTTTATCCATAGAACAGCGAAAGCGACTAACAGTAGCAGTGGAGCTTGTCTCCAATCCATCAATTATATTTATGGATGAACCAACATCGGGTCAAGATGCTAGAGCGGCAGCCGTGGTCATGCGTGCAGTGAAAAACATTGCAGAAACTGGAAGAACAATTGTATGCACCATTCACCAACCAAGTATTGATATATTTGAGGCATTTGATGAGGTAATGTGTTTCATTACTTTCAAAAGATTGTCCCAAGGTCTCAGCAAGTGCCAAAAATATCAGAAAGAAATGTATAACGAAAGCTAACCTCCGGAGGTTGGATAAAATATACTCTTTCCAGTAAAAAAAGAGACCTTTTCGACAATGGCAATGGCAGTGTTCGGGCAGCACTGGGGAAGATTAAGCTAAATACAAATACAACAAATTTAAATCACAATATGTAACATGTCTGCAAGGGAGCTGTTCATCTATATCAACAAAAATAGGGTGATATCAGCAAAAGGTAATTCATCAAACTGAAAATATTTTTTTTCATCAAATGCTACACTCATATAATTCTAAATCTCACAATTCAGATTATTATTCTTAAGGGACAACAAACTGATGTAATTTTGCCTGTACTTCACGCTGCTGGGGACCGGAGGGGCGGAAGGAGGCGGCGGCGGCGGTCCTGAGGGGCGGTGGCTGTGCTGGGGACCGGAGGGGCGGAAGGAGGGCGGCGGCGGGGCGAGAGGAGGGAGGCGGCGGAGCGCGAGAGGGGAAGGGAGGAGGCGGGAGGGAGGCGGCGGGGGGAGGCGACAGGGCGAGAGGAGGCAGGCGGCGGGGTGCGGGAGGGGGAGGGAGGAGGCAGGAGGGAGGCGGCGGGGCGAGAGGAGGGAGGCGGCGAGGCGAGAGGAGGGCAGCGCCGCGAGAGGTGAAGGGGAGAGGGGAAGGAGGCGGGCGGCGGCGCGAGAGGGGAAGGGGGGAGGGGAAGGAGGCGGGTGGCGGCGCGAGACGGGAAGGGGGAGGGGAAGGAGGCGGCGGCGGCGGTCCAGAGGGGCGGAGGGAGGCGCACGGGCGTGAGAGGGGAAGGCGGCGGGCGCGAGAGGGGATGCAGGGAGGCGGCGGGGCGACGGGGGCCTGGAGGGGGCCGAAACGGGTATTTTGGATACATCTAGACCTTTAAACACCTGAAATTCCATTTTTGACCTCTAAACCAAAAAAAATTCCCGAATCTAGACCCCCGCCCGAGCGCGCGTTCGCCTGGTACCGCCACCTGTCCAGTCGTGAGGTGTGGTACCGCACGACCGCACTGTAGCACGGGTCGTACGGTACCACAGCACACGATCGCACTATTCATCGCATTGTAGCAGCAGGTCCTGTGGTCAAAAAACGAGATGTGCGGTCGACGATTCGGTCATGCGGTCGGAGCGAAAGAAACGTGCGCTCGGGCGATGAACAGTGCCATCATGCGGTGTGGTACCGCACGACCCGTGCTACAGTGCGGTCGTGCGGTACCACACCGCACGACCGGACAGGCGGCGGCGCCAGGCGAACGCGCTCTCGGACGGTGGTCCAGATTCGGAATTTTTTTAGTTTGAGGGCCAAAAATGGAATTTCGGGTGTTTAGGGGTCCAGATGTGTCCAAACTTCCAGAAATGGGGGGAGGATTTAGGTTTTTATATGGGTGGCATTTGAGGATTTAGGTTTTTATATGAGAATAACAAAAAATATATTCTAAATTGCAAGGGAAAAACTTTTATGACATGTTGTTTGATACGCTTTACGACGTGTCTACATGTTACTGACGGTCAAAAGCGTTTCTAACTTCGTGACATATTGATATGTTTTAAATATCATAGAAAAAACATTTTACATGTATATGAACGGTTGTTGATACGCTTTTCAATGTGTCTAAATGCTATTGATGATTTAAATCGTGTCTAACTCCGTATCATTTTGAGACGTTTTTAGTATCGTGTCAAAAGGCATATTTAGGTGGGTATGGGCGATTGTATGATACGTTTTACGTCATGTCTAGATGCTATTGACGATTAAAAGCGTATCTAACACCGTATCATTTTGAGATGGTTTTAATATCATGTTAAAAAGTGTATTTATATGTCTCTTGACAATAAAAGCGTATCTAATGCCGTGTCAAGTTGAGATGTTAACAAAATCATGTCAATAAGCGTCTTTATGTGCCCATGTAGAGACGCTTTTAGCCTGTGTTACTATGAAAGCGTGTCTAGAGGGGGGTTTTCTTGTAGTGTATGCACATGTAAAGTAAAGACACGTGATTTTTATATAGCTTCGGGCCTTCTCCTAAGAGAATAACAACCCTACGTTCTGTGTAGTTTTCACTCAAGGGAATTGTTTACAGGGAGTAATACGAAAATGACTAGCACTATCTCTTTATCTCTTGTTCCTGTGATCTCACGCTCTCGATCGATCTCTCTTCTTTCGATGTTAACCTATATATAGCTAGTGAAGTGACGGCCATTGTCTCGTGCTAGAAGATGCCTTAACGCTTCGGATAATAACCGTCTGACGGGAGTTATTGTCAGAGAGACATAGAGGTGGTTGACCATGCAGCGGTTGTAGTCAGAGAGAGACCGTGTATGGTTAATGGATAAACGCACGTTCTAACCGGCTTGTCAGAAAAACCGATGATGTAGTTCATCGCCGTAGACAAGTTGGTTGACGTCGTAGGATGACTTACGACCAAGAGGTAGTCGCAGTAAGACTTACAACTATGTGGTCGTAGAATGACTTACGACCAAGATGTAGTCGCAGTAAGACTTACGACTATGTGGTCATAGAATGACTTATGACCAAGGGGTAGTCACAGAGACTTACGACTATGTGGTCGTAGAAGGACTTGCGACTATATAGTCATAGGAGAGCTTACGACCAGACGGTCATAGTAAAACTTATGACTATCCTGTGGAGCTTACTCCATATCGATAAGGGGTATATTCAAGGAATATAATGACAAAATAATTTGAGTGTTATTCTATCATCGTCATCTAACCCCTCAACTTCAAGTGAAAGTAACTTATTCGACCAAGTGTGGTCGTGGATAAAATATGGTCAAAAGCAAAGCCCTTCTCGACCCTTATCGGTCAGGAATTGGCTTGGTCAATTCGGTAATTGCGCTTGAGTTGTGAAGACAAATGGACATCAGACAGAGGAAGTGCAATCGATTTCCTCTGATCTGTTCATCGAATCAGTTTTCGAGACATGTAACGGACGCATAAGGTTATAAAGACTTACTAGGGGATAGCTTCTAGTTACTTTCTTTCCACATCTGCTCCGATTCGCTCGAGCTTTCCGCCTCCAACTAATCTCCATATTCTTCCTCAATCTCACACAAATCCATTCCAATGACTCGAAAAAATGATGAAGTCTTTATCAACTTGGGCTGAATCAGAAATGGATCATGCCAAGCTGAAGGCATTAGAGATTGCAGAGAAGATCCTGTCGTGGTGATTCATCAGATGGATCGAAGCCGCTGGGCAATACTGGCCATCGGGACAAATCGAAGAGATCCTAATGTTTCAGGCCTACAATGTGTGTGGTCTTCGTCATCCTGTTTGTCCCTTCCTCGTTGAATTAGTGAACTTGATTCCCAATTCAATCACGATGCTCAGTGCCTTCGCATACTTATGCGAGGTGTATTTGGGTATTCCGATGGATCTCGAGCTCTTCCGGTACTACTACGAGATAAGCCGACAAATGGGGATAGCTGGGAGCTATAGATTGAAGCTCCACGATGGCAAAATAGAGCTCTACATCCAAATGTTTACAAAGTCTTCATGGCCAAGATGGAAGAAGAGATGGTTCTACTGGTAGACGACCAGAGAAGACAGCCTTTCTTTCGTTGGGATGGCCACTGAGAAGAACAGTCTTTGGAACTCAGCTCCCAAAGACCTCATGAGAATAGCCCCGTATATCTCAGCCACCAAGGAGCTAAGGGACAGAGGACTTACAAGCTGGCACGTGGTGAAGGACTTCATCACGCACTAAATTAGTCCTCTGAAGCATTGTCAGACCCCAGAGCAACGACTCCGGAACCCTTTATGTAAATCACACTAGTCCAAGATCAGCTAGTGTACACAGTTGTAACAGGGATAGATATCAAGCACAGTGAAACTTTATTAAATTGAATATGGCCCAGATGGCCAAAGTTTATATCTACGACACATAAGCCAAAATTAAATATAAGCAGTGGCAGGAAAAACCAAAGCGGAAGAAGCCCACTGAGCCTTGTGGTAGTACGAAAGGGCTTTGTAGCAGTATCTCACAGACCGGTCCATAACTGACTTAGGCACCAACCACATACTCCTTGCGCCTGGCAAACAACATTATGTCACTAAACAACAATGCATACCAGCAAACACCCACCACCTATAACAGCCCAGTTATTTAATTCAAAATTTTCAGTAAACAATTTAAAAATATTAATTTAATTTAAAATAAAATCAAGTGTTCTTTGGTTGTCTAAATTTTGGAGATTTTATTTGCCTGTTTTTACCTTTTAAAAAGGTTTTTCTTAAAAATAATTTAACTTAAAACATAAAAATATTATTAAATAAAGAGTATTTTGAATTACTATAAAATCCTAGTTCAAATTAATTATTTTACGGAATTTGGCTTTTATTTGGATTTTTGTTTTATGGTTTTTAAAAAATTAATTTCAAAGCTAAAAAGTATTTTTATAAAAATTAAAAAGACCAACTTTAAGTTGTAAGTATTTTTCCTAAGTCTAAAACTTCCCAGGAATTTATGTAAATTTTCCTAGAATTTTTAGACTTTATTTGCTACTTTCTAGGTGTTTTTGAAAGTTCCTAAAAATCTAAATCGAATTTTAAGCCCTCCCTCCTCGAGCAGACACGTGTCGCTCCTAGATCCAATCCATCCCCGCCCGATCAAATCTGAGCCACCCTCTTTCACTTACCCCTTCATTCCTTGGGCGACGACCTGAATTTAATCCACCACCGCCAATCTAATCTCGGCCATCCAATGTCACTAACCCCTTCCCCTCCATCCGACGGTCAGGACCCTCTTCCCTTGCCACACATCGCCCATCCGCCTGTCACCTCTCTCCTCTCACTTCTCTCAATCGCCGACATGTGGGCCCCGCCTATCAGGCTCTTCTCCTTCCTCTTTTTCTTCTTCCCTGCGCCGACCGCCATTGCCACCGTGCCCGAGCTCCATTTCTTCGCCCTCCGTCCATTTCTCCCTACCATTAATGGCCTTGAGTGCGCCTCTTCACTCCCCACACAATTCCGGCTATTTCCCCTGTCTTTAAACCTTACTATCTTGCCGCCACTCCCGTTTTCGACTGCCTTAACGTCAGCGAGGTCGTGCTCAACCGTTACCACTACCCGCCTCCTATAAAAACCCTCCGAGCATCCTCACCTCCCACCGCATCTCACTCTCTCCTCAATTCCTCTCCGTCTTCACCACCACACCACACTCCGGTGAGCGATTGCTGCCACCTCAATCCGTCTCGTGCCTCGTTGACGTCGTCTGCGCCTTCCTCGTCGTCTGTGCGCCACCTCCGGCCGGCACGGCCATGTCAGCGCCCAAGCCTGTGTGGTAGCCCATTGGTGACCACGTCGGCTCCGGTTACCCAGCCTGCTGAAACCCCCGCCACATCAGCAAAATCAACCTAGTCAGCCGCCATCTCAATGCCACGCCACCTCCCTGCCACCTCAGCCGCCTCCTCGGTCCATGAGCCTAGTCCACCAAAAATCGGTCCCACCTGTCAGTCAAATAAAATCTTTTCCTTTATAAAAATAACTCCATCAAAAATGAAAATTAGACGATGATGTCATAATCCAATTTTTAGTACAAAAATAATTCCAGAAAATCTGATTTATTCTTTTTCTCTCTATTGAAACTTCCAGAAGCCCATTCTCCTTCATCCTAGCTCTGATTGAACTGTATTTAAATTTATTTGAATTTTATTTGAGTTTGGTGGGTTATTTTCACATGCAGACTACGACGTGTCACATCCCAAAATTTGGCTTCTTGAAAAAAAAATTTTAATTCAAATTAATTATTTTAAAGTAATTGGATTTCATTTAGCTTTTATTGGATTTTCTGAATTTTTTGGGATTTAAAACCTATTTTAAAATTAAAAAGGGAATTTAAAATATGAAAATAAAATACCAACAGTAGTTGGAAATAATCTTGTTTAGGCCAAAATATGTCCAGAAGCTTCTGTGAATTTTTCTGGAATTTTTGGAGGTATTTTCATTTTTTTTTCTCTGAGGCCTAAATAATTTTCTAGCTTTTCTGAAATTTGAAAATCAAATTCTAAAATTTAAAAATCAATTCCCTCCCTCCAGTCGACGCGTGGACGGCCCAGATCCACCCACGTCGCCGCCTGGTCCATCCCGGCCGCTTCTCTCTCTCCTTTCTCTTCTTTCCGAGAACCCCGGCAATCGAATCCTACCCGAATTCTATCTCTTCATTCGATTCGTTCGGGAATTTGAATTCCGAAGAGATGAGCTCCTTATCTCTTTGATTTTCAAACTCTGCGCCGCTCCGTTGCCTTATCCCCGTGTTAATAGGATCTCAAGCCGTGGTCTTCGGTGAGGAATCCCGCCGCCTCACCCCTTCCCCGAGTCCTATAAATATACCCCCTCAGCCTCCTCTTCCTCCCGCCCCATCTCCACGGTTGTCGTGCGTGCCTCGACCACCTTTTGACCGGTTGCGCCTCCGCCTTCGCCGTGGTCGTGCGCCACCGTTCCGACCCCGTCGTGCCCTGTCGACCTCGCCTTCATCTTCGACGTGGTCGCGCGCACCCCGGGAGTCCCTCGGCCGAGTCCCAGGACCACCGGAGCCCCGTCACCGCTTGGACTCGAGTCGCGCCGCCTCTTCTTCTCGTCGCCGACCATCTCCGCTCGTCGCCGAACCCCTCCGACCCGTCTTCGACTTCGACTCTGCATCGGGATCGCGTCTTCGACCATCTCCATTCCCCTCCGACCGCCCCGCTGCCGACCAATTTCCTAAGGTAAACCTTCCGTGTGGTCGTAGATCTGTGTAGTCGTAAAGTCTTATGACCGCCCTAGATTGTTTGCGATCGATTCCAAACCCTTAGAATCCCGTACGACCATGTTAGAGTCCTTTTCGACCGTCTACAATACCATACGACCGCTTAAACTCGTTGTCGATCACTTTGAGTCATGGTCGTAAGACCTGTAGCAGCTCTCGGTTTCAGCCACTCAATTCACCGTGGTCGAAACCCCTATCGATCATGTCCACTTCTTTCACCACGGTCGTAGTCGTTTATGATTACGTACGGGCCTTTTCAGCGTGGTCGCATCTCGTTACGATCATCGCCGCTGAAGTCATGGCCTTCCACGTGATCGAGCATCTCTACGACCACGTTCTGTTAGCGTTTGCCGTGGTCGTAAACGGCAATGTGGTCGTTAGCTTCTGCGTGGTCGTAAGTCGACTGTGTGGTCGTAAGCGACTTCATGGTCGTAATTTCGATTACGTGTTCGTAACTCATTCTCCGTGGTCGTAAGATCCATTCGAGTAATCGTAAGCTCCATCCGAGTAGTCGTAATCTCTTCCAACTGCATTGTCGTAGTCGTAACCCCTCCTGATCACGTTTGCCGTAGTCGTAGCTCTTCCCGATTACGTTTGCCATGGTCGTAATTTCGGCTACGTGGTCGTAAATTCTACTGCATAGTCGTAAATTTGACCGTGGTCGTAAACAACCGGGTAGTCGTCAGTTCGACTGTGGTCGTAGGTTCGACTACGTAGTCGTAATACCTCTCGGTCGTCTTTTCGACTGCATTGTCGTAGCCGAAGTTTCTTCCGATCACGTCTGCAGTAGTCGTAACCCTCCCGACCGCGATAGCCGTGGTCGTATCTCCCTCTCCGACCACGTTGATTCCCAAAGACAATTCTTTTTCTTCGATTTAAAACTTCCAAAGGTCATAACTTTCTCATTTTAACTCCGATTTCAGCCATTCAAATTTCTAAATTCGTCTAAATCATAATCTATCCAAATATGGTCTATTTTTGAATTTTTGGATTTTGTTTGAATTTTTTTTGTATTTATTTGCTTTGTTTGCTTCGTCTTTTCTCGCGTAGATTCCAGCGTTGTCGACGATCACTCCACCCAACAGCAAGAAGACCCAGAGAATCTGCAAGAAGGCAAGTCTCCTTTGATCATCTTGAACCCATGATTTGAAATGTTTTCAAATTATTTTAAATTATGTGCATTGCTATTTACATAAAATATTAGTTCAAATCTTTAGGAACTAGTTATTCCAACTTGCTATGCCCTCCATTGAAATTGAATGCCATGTACTCTTGTCACCATAGAATTTCCTTTGTCTCATTAATGAGAGTATTATAATTACTTGTTGATGTTAGTATGGTAGTATAATGCTTAGTCATGCTATCTAATAACTTTAGAGAAATCTTGAAAATGGGAAATTATGAATTATTATTGAACCTTGTGTTTGTAAATGAAGTGGCAATTGGAGTTGTCACTGGGATTTTAAAATAAAATAAAATGTGAAAGTTGGTTTAGATTAGGGTGGATGGTTGGTTTGGATTGGTGCAGGAAGCACGAGATCTTGTAAAGTGTATGTTCCACCCTAGTCAATTAAGGACCGACGCTTGTGTTTGTCCAGACTGAGCATTAACCGTACAACCACAAGTCTATATGGGTACGACCTAGCTGACTAACTTATGATAGTCTAGTTTAGGTGCCACCAGTGGAAAGTGGGTGCCAGGGATGGACTGGTTATCCACAGTGAGGGACAGAGATTTACTGTACTCATATGGCGCAAGAGGGGGCTTCGGTTCGGGCAGTTAGCCTACCTGCGGTGAAACCTCAGCGGGTGGTATCTAGCTAGATTAGAGTAAGGTAAAGGCTTTGTGATATTTCATCTGGGTCTCACGCCAAAGGAAGCGTGTTGACTTTTAAGATAATATATCTCTTGTGGGTAAAGTTGTACAACCTCTGCAGAGTGTAAAACTATTCGAATAGCCGTGCCCACGGTCAAGGGCGGGCAAGGAATGCATTCACATGGTAGATTTCTGGTTTTGGTTTTAGAAATCAAAAGTTTTGTATTCCGAGAGTGGAGGGAACCCTTGGAAGGTCATCCTGGCAGTTGGAGCCAGAGAGGGTAGATGTAACCCGCAATACTAATCTTGTTCAGTTAAAATGGATTAAACTAGTGTGGGTGGATGGAACCTTCACTAAGGAATTAATGATAGTTTCTGTTAAAACATATACTTTATTAAATTGATGCCTTCGAAAATAAATAGTAGTAATTGATTTTGAAATATTGCTTGTGCAAAAGAACCATATAGCCTTCCTTTGTCAAGCCTTGCATTTATGCATCTTTCCCAAGACTTGCGGAGTACTTTATGTACTCACATGCTACACTCAAAAATAAATCTCAGAGGAAGTTGAAGCTCAAGAAGGTGACTACGACTACTGCTTCGCTTGTGGCTGTGACGGATTCTTCCCGGAGGAATAGGTCGCGCTTCCCCAGTCAATTGCCTGTGGCGAATTGATGGGTCGTCCTCGAGTTATCTTTGCTTCCGCTTTATTTCTTGTGTGCGAGGTCTTGAACCTCTATTGTAATAATGAGACCTTGTGGTCATTACACTTAATTATTGTAATAAATCGTTGATGGTGATGTTTTCCATTCTGTTTGACTGTGTGCACTAGCTTTGATCTGGGACTAGTGCTGTAATACACAGAGGGTCCGGGTTGGAAATCCGGGGTCCCGACAGAGATGGTATCAGAGCCAATTTGACTGTAGGACGTGACCTAGATTAGAAATGGTAAACCATAAGGATTTATGTTTATAAAAAAGAGTATATATTAAAAATATATAAGTATCTTTGCTTCTACTCTCTTCTTCCTTAGTATCCTGTTCTTGTCTTCAAATTCTCTTAAAAACTTTTTACTAATCTTTTCTTTTACGCAACTTTGTAGATGACTGGTTCATCCTCCGCTGCCCCGTGGGACTACTACTCACATGGAGAGGGTGCTGGAGCATTCGCTAGCCTTCTCCGGCAGCTGATGCAGTGCTTGGAGTACCGTCAGCCGCCCATTTTCAGGGGGCGGAAGACTCGGATCCTGGATTGAGATTCATGGACGATGGAGGTATTCCTGTATGCACGGGAAGAGGAATTCAACTCCCACACATACCCCATCAAGCACCCTCGGTCCCGCTGTTTCGACGCTGTCCAGGACGCAGCACGCCTCGCCATTGACGAGTTGTGCCACCTGCACAAGGATGCTGTACATCAGTCCCCTTTTTGCTTCTTCATCAACCCTCGAGCAGGACAGAGGTATCCAGATCCCTTTGACATTCCAGCTGATGATCCTCGATTGTCACATCAGGTGCAGCTCACCCAGGCGATGGCAGTCACTTATGCTAGAGCTCAGGAGGAGATTGGACAACTCCGGATGCTTCTCACTTCCAGCTATCAACACTCCGACACCCTCCGTGCACAACCTCTCCAGAGCCTGGCAGCAGAGTTCGAGTTGGGACGGCTCAAAGCTGCAGCTAACTACACGCCATCTTCTCCCGCACCGGCTATCATCCCCAACAACCCAGCTCCAGCTCGACTTTCGGGACTCCGCACCAGGCTCACAGCACACAAGAAGGTGCGACGCCCCAGTCCGCCACCCGTCATCACCCTCAAGAAGCGCAAGCCTTCTCGTTCTCGTTCGCGTTCGACTGCCTCCAGTCGTAACCGTCCCCGTGCTTCGGCCACTTGTGATTGTTCACGGCATCACGTAAAGGAGCGCGAGGAACCAGAGGAAGAACCAGAGGATGGACCAGAAGAAGAACCTGAAGAGGAACCAGAGGAGGACCCTGAGGAGCGCATCGTCTTGGAGGATTGGTAGTCTCTAGAGTCAGTAGTACCCAAATAATGTCCACGTTATTAGAATGCTTTATTATGTTTTGGTGTGCTAGATGGACTGTACCAAGCCTAAGTGCACTGTGGTACAGCCATTCTTAAAACTATGTTGATTTCAATATAAGATCTTTTGCTAAGTTTATTGTGTGTTTCTTTCTTGAGTGTTGGCTGGGGATGTGACTTAGTCTCCCTCAATCTCTTACCTTTGCTAATTCCCTCTTACCTTGTGCTAACCTGAAACCGCTTCAGATGGTGAACACAAGGAGCAATCCTGACAACAGCCGTGATGCCAATCCTCAGCCAGAGAACAACATTCCGCCACCCCCTCCTCAAGCCCCTAGCTTAGAACAAATGATGGCCATGCAACTGCAATTACTCCAGGCCCTAGCTCAAAACCAAGTGCAGCAAGCTCCGCAGGCACCCAACCAAGCTCCCCAGTCTAAGATGGGAGAATTTATGAGGACAAGGCCTCCTACTTTTACTGGATCCGTAGATCCCATGGAGGCAGATGATTGGATTAAGGATGTGGAAAGGAAGTTGGTCCTAGCCCAGTGCAATGACAATGAAAAGGTGTTGTATGCTGCCCACCAACTCAAAGGAATTGCAGCTAACTGGTGGGAAAATTTCCGCGCCGCTCATCAGAATGCACAAGCTATCACATGGGATGAATTTGTGGAGGCTTTCCGCACTGCGCATATTCCTGCGGGGATAATGGACATGAAGAAAAGAGAATTCTACCAACTGCAGCAAGGAAACCTCAGCGTTTCCGAATACCTGAACAAGTTCACCCAGCTGTACAGGTATGCGTCTGAAGAGATCACATCGGAGGCAACCAAAATCTGGAGATTCATGCAGGGACTCGACCCCAACCTCAAGGTGCAGCTAGTGTCGAATGATTTTCCAACCTTCCAACACATGGTGAACAAGGCCTTTGTACAAGAAGATGCTCAACGTCAGCTGTATGAAAGCAGGAAGAGAAAGTTTCAAGCTCAGCAGGGCGCAAGTAGTTCTCGATTCCGCCCTACTCCACCTCAGTTCCATAGAACCTCAGAAACAAATGTGCCAAGGACTCCATTCACTGGACCTCGCCCAAACCCACAAGTTCCCCGGACAGGCAATGGCGTTCAACCCCAGCAAAACCGGACTTCTGCAGCAGGAGTGCAGTGTTTCAACTGCAAAAACATGGGGCATTATGCTAGCAACTGTCCTCAGAAGCGCCCAGCTGTGACCCCAGTTCGCTTCAACCTGGGAACGACACCGGTATGAACCCCTAATGCAGGACAAGGCCGTGGGACACCTCAGACTCCAAGGGCTCCACAAGCAGTGAGCAGAGGACATCTCAATCATGTGACCGTGGAAGCAGCTCAGGATGCACCCGACGTAGTTCTGGGTAAGTTCCTTGTCAACTTAGTACCTGCATCAGCATTGTTTGATTCTGGAGCTTCGCATTCTTTCGTGTCAAAAGATTTTGTTGAAAAATATAATTGGGATGTGCGTAAACTAAAGACCCCTATGCTAGTCCAATCCCCTGGAAAGGAAATGAGGACTAACACAGTGTGCCCTAGTGCAACTGTGGATATACATGGAGTCAAGTTCCTCGCGAACCTTATTATAATAGACTCTAAGAGTTTAGATGTGATACTTGGAATGGATTGGTTAACCAAGTATAAAGGACAGATAGATTGTGCTGATCGTGCCGTCACTGTTACTAATTCGGATGGAGTTCAAGTGAGATATAAGTCAAACACATCTTCCCAGAATAGGTGTGGATTGAACAGTGTGAAGGGAGTAGCCTTGGAAAAGGTACCTATTGTAAGTGAATACCCGGATGTATTCCCTGAAGATTTGCCGGGAATGCCGCCAGACAGAGAAATTGAATTTGTCATCAACTTGGTACCTGGTACAGCTCCGATATCAAAGAGACCTTATCGAATGTCTGCGAATGATTTGGCTGAAGTTAAGAAGCAAATTGAAGAGTTACAAGATAAAGGTTTCGTGAGACCAAGTTCGTCACCCTGGGGAGCACCAGTACTGCTAGTAAAGAAGAAAGATGGCAGTCTTCGCATGTGCGTAGACTATCGATCTCTGAATGATGTGACGATCAAGAACAAATATCCTTTGCCCCGGATAGATGATCTGTTTGATCAGTTGAAAGGTTCATGTGTTTTCTCCAAGATTGATCTTCGGTCGGGTTATCACCAATTAAAGATAAGACCAGAGGATATACCGAAGACAGCCTTTGCCACTCGATATGGATTGTATGAATATACGGTGATGTCATTTGGCTTGACAAACGCACCCGCATATTTTATGAATCTGATGAATAAGGTGTTCATGGAATATTTGGATAAGTTTGTGGTTGTATTCATCAATGATATTTTGATATATTCCAAGAATAAGGAAGAACATGCAGAACATTTGAGGATAGTTTTGGAGAAACTCAGAGAACACCAGTTGTACGCCAAGTTTAGCAAGTGCGAGTTCTGGTTGAAGAAAGTAGCTTTCTTGGGTCATGTGATTTCCGCGGGAGGAGTATCCGTAGATCCTGAGAAAGTAAATGATGTGCTTAATTGGACGCAGCCAAAGTCGGTATCCGAGATCAGAAGTTTTCTTGGATTGGCAGGTTACTATCGTCGTTTTATTGAAGGCTTCTCCAAGCTTGCAAGACCTCTTACCCAGTTGTTAAAGAAGGAAAAGAAGTTTGAATGGAGTAAATCGTGTGAAGACAGTTTTCAAGAATTGAAGAAGAGGTTGACATCTGCGCCCGTGTTAACACTCCCGGATATTAGGAAGGATTTTGAAGTCTTCTGTGATGCATCAAGACAAGGATTAGGCTGCGTACTGATGCAAGAAAGAAAGGTGGTAGCCTATGCATCAAGGCAATTGCGGCCTCATGAGGATAATTACCCAACCCATGATTTAGAGCTAGCTGCCGTAGTGCATGCTCTAAAAATATGGAGACATTATTTGATCGGTAATCGCTGCGAGATTTATACAGACCACAAAAGTTTGAAGTATATATTTACTCAACCCGATCTCAATATGAGGCAAAGGAGATGGCTTGAGTTAATAAAGGATTATGATATTGGGATACATTATCATCCAGGAAAGGCTAATGTGGTAGCTGATGCTTTGAGTCGAAAGAGTTACTGTACCAAGTTGTGGATTAAAGATAGTATGCCAGCACTTCAAGAAGAATTTCAGCAGCTCAACTTAGAAGTAGTAGAAGAAGGTTTCTAAGCCACTTTGGAAGTTCAACCAACCTTAGAGGATCAAATCAGAGCAGCTCAAAAGGAGGACAAGTATGTCCAGGAGATCAAGGATAATATGAAGAAAGGGAAAGCAACAGAATTTTCAGAGGATGAACAAGGTACCGTCTGGTTTGGAAAAAGGATTATTGTGCCTGAGAAGAAGGAGATAAAAGAGTTGATCATGAAAGAAGCTCACGAAGCTAAATACTCAATTCACCCTGGGAGTACCAAGATGTACCAAGATCTCAAAGAAAGATATTGGTGGGCAGGTATGAAAAGAGAGATTGCAGAGTACGTAGCTTTGTGTGATGTGTGTCAACGGATAAAGGCTGAACACCAGAGACCTGCTGGACTTTTGCAACCATTGCAGATCCCTGAGTGGAAATGGGAAGAAATTGGTATGGATTTTATAACTGGGTTACCGAGAACCAAATCTGGGCATGATTCAATTTGGGTTATTGTGGACCGTCTGACGAAAGTCGCCCATTTCATTCCCGTAAAGACCACCTATTCTGGCGATAGACTCGCAGAGTTGTACATGTCGAGAATTGTGAGTTTGCATGGGGTTCCAAAGAAGATTGTGTCAGATCGAGGAACTCAATTCACTTCGAGATTTTGGCAAAAGCTACATGAACTTTTGGGCACAAACTTAAACTTCAGTACAGCTTATCATCCACAGACAGATGGACAAACAGAAAGAGTAAATCAAACTCTGGAAGACATGTTGAGAGCTTGTGTACTGGCAAACAAGACTAATTGGGATCAGAGTTTGCCCTATGCAGAGTTCTCCTACAATAATAGTTATCAATCCAGTTTGCAAATGTCTCCGTTCGAAGCCTTATACGGCAGAAAGTGTAGGACACCGTTGTACTGGAAGGAAACAGGAGAAGGACAAGTGTTTGGACCTGATGTGTTAAAGCAGGTAGAAGAACAAGTTCGCCTAATTCAAGACAGATTAAAAACAGCACAAACCAGACAGAAGAGTTATGCGGATAATCGTCGAAGAGAATTAGAATTTGTACCTGGGGATCATGTTTACCTTAAGGTGTCACCTCTCAAGGGAATGAGACGTTTTGGAGTCAGTGGAAAGCTAGCTCCCAGATTCATTGGACCCTTTCCTGTTGTGGCGAAACGAGGAGAAGTTGCTTACCAGTTGGAGCTTCCACCTCAACAGTCAAAGGTGCATGACGTCTTCCATGTGTCTCAGCTAAGAAAGTGTCTCAGAGTTCCAGAAGAGCAGATGCCTCTAGATGAAATAAACGTGGAGGAGGACCTCACCTATCCAGAATATCCGGTCAAGATATTGGAGGAATCAGAACGTCGTACGCGAAACAAGGTCATCAAGTTCTGTAAAGTGCAGTGGAGCAACCATTCGGAATCGGAAGCAACTTGGGAACATGAAGAGGATCTAAAAGAAGAGTTCCCCGATCTTTTTCCCAGTCCGTCCGAATCTCGGGGTCGAGATTCTTTCTAAGGGGGTAGGTTTGTCACATCCCAAAATTTGGCTTCTTGAAAAAAAAAATTTTTAATTCAAATTAATTATTTTAAAGTAATTGGATTTCATTTAGCTTTTATTGGATTTTCTGAATTTTTTGGGATTTAAAACCTATTTTAAAATTAAAAAGGGAATTTAAAATATGAAAATAAAATACCAACAGTAGTTGGAAATAATCTTGTTTAGGCCAAAATATGTCCAGAAGCTTCTGTGAATTTTTCTGGAATTTTTGGAGGTATTTTCATATTTTTTTTTCTCTGAGGCCTAAATAATTTTCTAGCTTTTCTGAAAATTGAAAATCAAATTCTAAAATTTAAAAATCAATTCCCTCCCTCCAGTCGACGTGTGGACGGCCCAGATCCACCCACGTCGCCGCCTGGTCTATCCCGGCCGCTCCTCTCTCTCCTTTCTCTTCTTTCCGAGAACCCCGGCAATTGAATCCTACCCGAATTCTATCTCTTCATTCGATTCGTTCGGGAATTTGAATTCCGAAGAGATGAGCTCCTTATCTCTTTGATTTTCAAACTCTGCGCCGCTCCGTTGCCTTATCCCCGTGCTAATAGGATCTCAAGCCGTGGTCTTCGGTGAGGAATCCCGCCGCCTCACCCCTTCCCCGAGTCCTATAAATATACCCCCTCAGCCTCCTCTTCCTCCCGCCCCATCTCCACGGTTGTCGTGCGTGCCTCGACCACCTTTTGACCGGTTGCACCTCCGCCTTCGCCGTGGTCGTGCGCCACCGTTCCGACCCCGCCGTGCCCCGTCGACCTCGCCTTCGTCTTCGACGTGGTCGTGCGCACCCCGGGAGTCCCTCGGCCGAGTCCCAGGACCACCGGAGCCCCGTCACCGCTTGGACTCGAGTCGCGCCGCCTCTTCTTCTCGTCGCCGACCATCTCCGCTCGTCGCCGAACCTCTCCGACCCGTCTTCGACTTCGACTCTGCATCGGGATCGCGTCTTCGACCATCTCCATTCCCCTCCGACCGCCCCGCTGCCGACCAATTTCCTAAGGTAAACCTTCCGTGTGGTCGTAGATCCGTGTGGTCGTAGATCTGTGTAGTCGTAAAGTCTTATGACCGCCCTAGATTGTTTGCGATCGATTCCAAACCCTTAGAATCCCGTACGACCATGTTAGAGTCCTTTTCGACCGTCTACAATACCATACGACCGCTTAAACTCGTTGTCGATCACTTTGAGTCATGGTCGTAAGACCTGTAGCAGCTCTCGGTTTCAGCCACTCAATTCACCGTGGTCGAAACCCCTATCGATCATGTCCACTTCTTTCACCACGGTCGTAGTCATTTATGATTACGTACGGGCCTTTTCAGCGTGGTCGCATCTCGTTACGATCATCGCCGCTGAAGTCATGGCCTTCCACGTGATCGAGCATCTCTACGACCACGTTCTGTTAGCGTTTGCCGTGGTCGTAAACGGCAACGTGGTCGTTAGCTTCTGCGTGGTCGTAAGTCGACTGTGTGGTCGTAAGCGACTTCATGGTCGTAATTTCGATTACGTGTTCGTAACTCATTCTCCGTGGTCGTAAGATCCATTCGAGTAATCGTAAGCTCCATCCGAGTAGTCGTAATCTCTTCCAACTGCATTGTCGTAGTCGTAACCCCTCCTGATCACGTTTGCCGTAGTCGTAGCTCTTCCCGATTACGTTTGCCTTGGTCGTAATTTCGGCTACGTGGTCATAAATTCTACTGCATAGTCATAAATTTGACCGTGGTCGTAAACAACCGGGTAGTCGTCAGTTCGACTGTGGTCGTAGGTTCGACTACGTAGTCGTAATACCTCTCGGTCGTCTTTTCGACTGCATTGTCGTAGTCGAAGTTTCTTCCGATCACGTCTGCAGTAGTCGTAACCCTCCCGACCGCGATAGCCGTGGTCGTATCTCCCTCTCCGACCACGTTGATTCCCGAAGACAATTCTTTTTCTTCGATTTAAAACTTCCAAAGGTCATAACTTTCTCATTTTAACTCCGATTTCAGCCATTCAAATTTCTAAATTCGTCTAAAATCATAATCTATCCAAATATGGTCTATTTTTGAATTTTTGGATTTTGTTTGAATTTTTTTTGTATTTATTTGCTTTGTTTGCTTTGTCTTTTCTCGCGTAGATTCCAGCGTTGTCGACGATCACTCCACCCAACAGCAAGAAGACCCAGAGAATCTGCAAGAAGGCAAGTCTCCTTTGATCATCTTGAACCCATGATTTGAAATGTTTTCAAATTATTTTAAATTATGTGCATTGCTATTTACATAAAATATTAGTTCAAATCTTTAGGAACTAGCTATTCCAACTTGCTATGCCCTCCATTGAAATTGAATGCCATGTACTCTTGTCACCATAGAATTTCCTTTGTCTCATTAATGAGAGTATTATAATTACTTGTTGATGTTAGTATGGTAGTATAATGCTTAGTCATGCTATCTAATAACTTTAGAGAAATCTTGAAAATGGGAAATTATGAATTATTATTGAACCTTGTGTTTGTAAATGAAGTGGCAATTGGAGTTGTCACTGGGATTTTAAAATAAAATAAAATGTGAAAGTTGGTTTAGATTAGGGTGGATGGTTGGTTTGGATTGGTGCAGGAAGCACGAGATCTTGTAAAGTGTATGTTCCACCCTAGTCAATTAAGGACCGACGCTTGTGTTTGTCCAGACTGAGCATTAACCGTACAACCACAAGTCTATATGGGTACGACCTAGCTGACTAACTTATGATAGTCTAGTTTAGGTGCCACCAGTGGAAAGTGGGTGCCAGGGATGGACTGGTTATCCACAGTGAGGGACAGAGATTTACTGTACTCATATGGCGCAAGAGGGGGCTTCGGTTCGGGCAGTTAGCCTACCTGCGGTGAAACCTCAGCGGGTGGTATCTAGCTAGATTAGAGTAAGGTAAAGGCTTTGTGATATTTCATCTGGGTCTCACGCCAAAGGAAGCGTGTTGACTTTTAAGATAATATATCTCTTGTGGGTAAAGTTGTACAACCTCTGCAGAGTGTAAAACTATTCGAATAGCCGTGCCCACGGTCAAGGGCGGGCAAGGAATGCATTCACATGGTAGATTTCTGGTTTTGGTTTTAGAAATCAAAAGTTTTGTATTCCGAGAGTGGAGGGAACCCTTGGAAGGTCATCCTGGCAGTTGGAGCCAGAGAGGGTAGATGTAACCCGCAATACTAATCTTGTTCAGTTAAAATGGATTAAACTAGTGTGGGTGGATGGAACCTTCACTAAGGAATTAATGATAGTTTCTGTTAAAACATATACTTTATTAAATTGATGCCTTCGAAAATAAATAGTAGTAATTGATTTCGAAATATTGCTTGTGCAAAAGAACCATATAGCCTTCCTTTGTCAAGCCTTGCATTTATGCATTTTTCCCAAGACTTGCGGAGTACTTTATGTACTCACATGCTACACTCAAAAATAAATCTCAGAGGAAGTTGAAGCTCAAGAAGGTGACTACGACTACTGCTTCGCTTGTGGCTGTGACGGATTCTTCCCGGAGGAATAGGTCGCGCTTCCCCAGTCAATTGCCTGTGGCGAATTGATGGGTCGTCCTCGAGTTATCTTTGCTTCCGCTTTATTTCTTGTGTGCGAGGTCTTGAACCTCTATTGTAATAATGAGACCTTGTGGTCATTACACTTAATTATTGTAATAAATCGTTGATGGTGATGTTTTCCATTCTGTTTGACTGTGTGCACTAGCTTTGATCTGGGACTAGTGCTGTAATACATAGAGGGTCCGGGTTGGAAATACATTAGTACGAACTAGAGAATTTTGTATCAATTGCTTAGACCTACTTAGACATAATTTTGTTTTGGGATAACCTTTTTCACATAAAATGATAAGTTTTTCAAATGTACTCTTGACTTTAGTGAGTCAATAAAGACTATGAATTATTTCAAAACAAAATATAAAAATTGGTTTAGACTTAGGCAAATGGTTAGGTGGTGGGTGCTTGCTGGCATGCTTTGTTGTTTGGTAACACAATGTGGTTGGTGCCTAAGTCAAATTAAGGACCGGTCTATGAGTTACTGCTACAAAGCCCTTTTGTACTACCACAAGGCTAGTATGGGATAATCCTATCTGATTAATTTGTGGGTCCCAACCTGAGTCTCGTTGTTGGTTGAAAGTGAGCGTGACATAGGCCATGTGAAGTCTCACTCGACTCAAGAGGGGGTCCCGGTCTGGAGGATTCCTTACTGGGGTGAAATCTTAGTGTTGGCTTGGCCATGTTGAAGGCTTTGCATTGTAAGGGGGTAGATTGTAACAGCCCATGTTTTTATTAAAATAATAATTAATAATTAAATAAATTTAAATTAAAATTTAAATTAAAATAAGTATTTTTATGCCAAAATTTTAATTTGGTTTTGCCCTGGATTTCTATTTTTGAAAAAGCTGGATTTAAAAAGTATTTTAAGTAAAAGCTAAAAATAATTATTAAATAAAATGATATTTTGATTTTCTATAAAAATCCTAATTCAAATTAATTATTTGGATTTCATTTGGTTTTCTGAGTTTTCAGGAGTTTAAAATCTATTTTTGAAATTACAAAATATTTGAAGTATAAAAATTAAATACCAACATTAGTTGGAAATATTTTTGTTAAGTCCAAAATGTCTCCAGGAAGATCCTTGAATTTTTCTAGAAGTTTTGGAAGTTATTTCATATTATTTTGAGCTTATTTGGATTTTCTAGGCTTCTTTGAAAATCTAAAATCAAAAATGAAAATGAAAATCCCCTCCCCTCCGGCCACCACGTGGACGGCCAGATTCCGCCCGTGATCCTGCCTAGCCTCCTCCTCCGCTTGACACGCGTGCGGCCCAGATTCACCTTGCGCACTGCCCCGGCCCATCCGCCCGTCCACCCTTCCTCCCTCTGAGCCGTCGATCTTCATCCCCTTATCCCCGCCGTCCCTCTTCCTTAACTTCCGTAGCCGCCCGTTTCCCATCCGACGCCTGCGCCTCCTTCCCGCTCTCCCTCTCTCTGCCAGCCTGGGCCCACCTGTCAGCTTCGCCTCCTTCCCCGCCCCTTCTTCCACCTCGCGCCGCCGCCGGCCGCAACTGCTGCCCGCCCTACCCGCCGGCCACCTCACGCCCACCATCCCCTTCCCGTGCGTGCGTCACCCATCTCCCCACTCCCCAACATCCCCCGCACGAGCCGCGCCCCACCTCCTCCCCCATTTCCGCGCCACTCCCCCACCTCCGCTTGTAACCGCCGCCCACACCGGTGACCGATTCATGCCGGCCCGCTCCCCCTCGCCCCTATAAGAACCCCCCAAGCTCCACCATTCCCCACTCTACCTTCCGCCGCCCCAATTCACCTGTCCGGTGAGCCAAGCACCTCCGCACCGTGCGCATCCGCCCCTGTCGTCGTCCTCACCACGTCTGCGCGCACCTCGAAGACCCCTCAGCCGAGCCCCTTCGCCACCGGAAAACCGCCCCCGCCGCCACCCGAGCGCTGCCGCCGATCTGCGCTCGCCGCCAGCCACTCCTCGCCACCTCCGGTAACTTCCGCGCCCACCCCCGGGTTCCCCTGCGCCTACGCTCCCTCCTGCGCCACTCGCCGCCTGCCGCCGCCTGCCGGAGCGCCGGCGAGCTCCCGGCCCCGAGCGCTGCCCCGGCCGGCTTGGCCACGTCAGTAGCTGAAGCTGACGTGGGTGCCACATGGCCGCCCGGTGGCAGCCACCTCGGCTTCCCTCACTCCGTCGGCACCACGCAGGCACCACCCCGCCACCCGTGCCACCTCAGCCACCTTCCACCTTCTTGGACCTGGTCTATAGACCCCAGGCCCACTGTCAGTCCCTCTAGGCCAGGGCTGACGCCATAAATCTGATTTTTTTTAGAAAAATAATTCCATTAATTCCTGCTAATGTCATAAACCCAATTTCCTTTAGAAAAATAATTCCAGAAATTTCCTTTTCCTTTTTCCCTGATTTTAAACTTCCCGGAGCCTGTTCTTCTTCGTCCTAACTCCGATTGAGCCCATTTAAATTTCTAAATTCATCAAAAATTCACCTCTATCAAATTATGGCCTCAATTCAAATATTTGAAGTCAATTTGAATTTATTTTCAATTCATTTAAATTTGGTGGGTTATTTTCACTTGTAGACTTCGACGATTCGGGAAAATTCTTTGACGAAGATTCAAACCAAGCTGAAGAGCAAGGCAAGTCACACTCCTTGATCATGTTGATCCCAGATTTCAAAATAAAATTTATGTTGATTTAAATTATTTTGCATGCATATTTTTATGCAGTTATTTCAATTCAGTTTTGAATTTAGATATTGTCTACTTGTTATTATCTCCATTGACCTTGAATTACCTTGATACCTTGTAACCCTAGAACAAAACTCTGGTTAGTACACTAGTATGGCTAGAGATTATTTGGACAGCAAATGCTTAGCCTAGCTTAGGAATATCTTTGGGCTGGGATATCTTTTCACAAAAAATGATGACCTTTTCACATAAAATGATAAGCTTTTCGAATGTACTCTTGACTTTGGTGAGTCAAGGAGGTTTATGAAATATCTTGAAAACAAAATGTAAAAACTGGTTTAGACTTAGGCAATTGCTTAGATTGGTGGGTGCAGGCATGCCGTGTTGGTTGTAGCCGTAGGGTTGATTGTTGTGCACGGGGTATGTGGTTGGGTCTAAGTCAATTAAGGATCGGTCTGTGAGCTACTATTGCAAAGCCCTAACGTACTACCACATGGCTGGTATGGGACAGCCCTGGCTGAATAATTTGCGAAGTCCTAACCTGAGTCAAGTCGTAGGTTGAAAGTGGGTGTGGTTGGTGCCATGAGAAGTCCCACTTGGGTGAGCATGGTTGTAGCCATGAGAAGTCTCACTCAAGCTCAAGAGGGGGGTCCCGGTCTGGTGGATTCCTTACTGGGGTGAAACCTTAGAGTTGGCTTGGCCAGGTTGAAGGCTTTGCATTGTAAAGGCCTTGTCACGACTCCTCGCTGCACACCTAAGGAAGTGTGTAACCCGGTGGCAAAAAGGGATGATCGTGTCTTGTGGGTAAAGCTGTACAACCTCTGTAGAGTGTATAATCTATCCTGGATAGCCGTGCCCACGGTCATGGGCATGCTGAGTAAAATTTTTTCATGGATTAGACTTTATTTTTCAAAGATGTTTTTGAAAACCTCGTGGATGGATGGAATCCACGAGAGATGAAAACCTTGTGGATGGATGGAATCCGTGAGAGATTGAAACCTGGTGGATGGATGGAATCCATCAAGGTTGTGCAGTGAAAGCATGTGGATGGATGGAATCCATACGTGCACTTATTGGAAAAGATGGTCCGGGTGGGATGCCCGTGGATAGGCTGGTGTACGGTCGGAGCCTGCACTGACGGTATTATTTTCAATTACAAGTATTGTTTTTACTTACAGTATTAAAATCAGTAATTTCAATCAATCTAGTGTATTTCTTTAAATGCTGTTTTATGCAAACTAACCCTATAAGCCTTCCATTGAAGCCTTTATCATTATGTTGCATTTCTCCTGTGATTTGTGAAGTACAAGTTTGTACTCACCTTGCAATCTCCATACAGAGGAAGATGTCGTCGACTACGGTGAAGACTTGGATGAGTGGGCCGCGTCTTACTGTCGTTTGCCTGTGGGCAGGCTTGGGCTTCGCTTCTTTTCAGTTTGCTTCCGCAGTCATTTGCTTTATTTACTTTTGCCAGTGGGCGTTGATGTAAGACTTGGCCATAAGGTCGTACTCTTTATTTAATGAAGTTAGTCATTTGCGCTTGATATGTAACTTTGTTGTACTGTGTGCACTAGCTAATCCTGGACTAGTGTGATTTACACATAGGATCCAGGAGTCGTTACTCCGGGTTCCGACACGTGCCCACGGTCATGGGCAAGCTGAGTAAAGTTTTTCACGGATTAGACTTTGTTTTTCAAAATGATTTATAAAAACCTTATGGATGGATGGAATCCATGAGAGATTAAAAACGTATGGATGGATGGAATCCATATGAGATCTTTTTGAGAAAGATGGTCCGGGTGGGATGCCCGTGGATAGGTTGGTGTGGGGGATGGATCTGTACTAATGGTATCTATTTTGATTACAATATTGTTTTTACTTACTGTATTAAATTTAGTAATTTTAATCTAATTACTATATTTCTTAAATGCTATTTTATGCTCAAATAACCATATATGCCTTCACTTGTCAGCCTTGCATTATTGTGTATTTTCCCGTGTTACATGAGGAGTACAATTTATGTGCTGACCTCGCTTAATTCTGTTGCCAGAGAATAGCTTCGACTTCAGTGAGGATCAGGACGAGTAGGCCACGTCTTACTGTCGTTTGCCTGTGGGTAGGCTTAGTGGGCATCTTTTGCTTTAGTTTTTCCTTCCGCTGCTTATATTTAATTTTGTTTTATGTGCCATGGATGTTAACTTTGGCTATCAAGCCCATATTCAGATAAATAAAGTTGGTCATTATGCATAATATTTGTCTTTGTTATTCACTATGTGGACTAGCTGATCCTGGACTAGTGCGATTTACACAGAGGGTTTTGGAGTTGTTGCTCTAGGATCTGATACCACCTAACCATTAGCCTAAGTTTAAACCAGATTTTATATTTTGTTTTGAAATAATTCAGAGCCTTTCTTGATTCACCGAAGTCAAGAATACATTTAAAAAACTTATCATTTTATGTGAAAAAGTTACCCCAAAACAAAAATCTGTAGGATCGGAAATGGCAATAGAGGGGGTGAATGGTGCCTCTTTAAAAACGCCCCTCAAAAATATCCACGAATGAAACTCTGCTCCAGTAGCTATGAAAAGCTATGAAGGAAAAGGTCATCACAGACGGAACCGTCTGAATTTATGGGTCAGTGATAATCGAATGTTATCACAGATGGTTGTCGAACCGTCTGTGGTATATCAATATCACAGATGGTTTTTAACTAAAAACCATCTGTGATAGCTGATTATCACAGACGGTTTTTAGTTACAAACCGTCTATGATTATCACCTATCACAGACGGTTTGTAACTAAAAACTGTCTGTGATGTTCTTTTCTACCCCTAAATCTATTTCTGTTTATTGGCTAGCCTCAGGAAATGCTAGCCATGCCATCCGAAACAAATAGATAAAGATGTACATGTATACATACAATTCACATCTCAATGCATTTCAGAAACATAAAATATCCAATTCACATCTCAATTCATTTCACAAACATAAAACATCCAATTCACATCGCACTTTATTTCACAAACATAAAGCATCCATTTCGCAAATCAATTCATTGAAGTGAAATAAAATATCCATTAACAAATACACAATTACAAAAGATCTACATTGCATTTGCACTTAGATGGTAACATTGCATTTTTTATTGCTCTATCACTCCGGAATCGAGCTCTCGCGAAAGGAACAGATCCATAATCAACGAACTTGTCTGGCTGAACAAGCTATCCTTGGATGGTGTATGATTGCCATTCAAGTATTGCTTGTGCAGTCGACAAGTTCGTTGATTATGGATCCATTCCTTTCGCGAGAGCTCGATTCCAGAGTGATAAGAGCAATAAAAAATCATTGTGCGCATTGGAACTCTCCATCTGATCTTATGACTTTAGTCCACAAAAACCAAGCGAACTCTCCTCGAATTTGTGCAAAGTCCGGCTGTTTCAATGCAGATGTAGAGATGGGCACAGCCTATCGATAGAAATATCAATGCACGTACATATATAACCTGACAAGTATGAAATAAATGTGGGAAGATTGATAAACCTTATAATTGGTGATCTTCGAGGAATCGAGGAGTAGTCTCATATGGTGGCACACATAGAATACACACGTGTTTCCCGGCTGCTGCTGGTGGCACTGCAAAAAATAGAATGTGTTAAATCAAGAGGTATTACTACTAAGTATTGTATAGGATTAATTAATGTGTAGCTAGCGAATATCCGAAAATTGCGAAAATGTTTCAAGGGCTTAGCCCCTGTCGTCGAGCCACATGTTTGTTCAACGTATACGGCGAACAACCTTTGTTATTCGAAAAAGTTAGATTAGTCATTTGGAAGGAAAGAAAGAGTACATGTACAATGTACTTACCTATTGAGTATTTGGGCGATAGCTGTGTACTTGGATTTGTTCTTACTTAGAGAATCAAGGTATATAGCCTTGTTTCATTTTGGTATAATTACAATTAAAATCCAATGGAAGTGCTCATTGTATGGCATAAGAAGAAATTCCTTATCACGGTGAGCCAGCAGTGTTGTTGTAATATAGCTCTCGACGAAGGATGCATCCTCGTTGATGGTATCAATAGCAACCAAGCATGGGTCCAGGAAACCAATTGGTGATTTCGATGATCTAGCTTCGGTCAGCATGAATCTATATATACACAGAAAAGCAACAAATTTTGACATATATCGGTATTACGTGAACAAAGACTGTGATTGTACAGACTTACAGCTTCCAGCATCGAACGAGTGAGACGTCGAGAGCATTGAGTGTGAAAAGATCAAATATATCGTCAATGGTCACCGCGAAGACACATTCCTGAACTTCGTGCTAGAAATGCTCCCGCTTGAATTTGACAGTGATACCTGAGCGTCGTTCTGCCTCTGGCCAATTGGACTGTTCCATATACCAAGCATGTAATGTTTGGCAACCAAGTCCTAGGGTTAAGAGGTGCTCTTCCGGGAATATCATCGGCTTGCCTAGCACGAATTTGTGGGCCAATGGCAGGTACGGGATATCGTCATCATCCTTCGTCTTTGATTTGCCCTGGCCACTACCTTGACTGTAGGTCGACTTTATGGTAGTCGACTGTAATGGTACAGACGGTGCAAGTTGCTTTGGCGAGAATAGCACCCGTGGAGATAGCACCGGTGCAGGTAGCTCTAGTTCGCACTACCCTTGTGGAGATAGCACTAGTGCATTTAGCTCTGGTTCGCGCTGCCCTTCTGGTCGGGCCACCGGTGCAGAAGCCTCCAGGGAGATGTCGCTTTTGGGCCACTGGATGAATGTTCTAATGGCCTGCCATAGAGTCATGATCTCGTCGTTGGGGGGCTTCGGTAGCGGGACTATCTCAAAATTGACATGCACACTATCCACATTAACTTTTGTGTAGCCTGGCGCTAAAGCTTGACCGTGCACCATGGCCCCGATAGCAGACGGATATGCCTGGCCCCAAGGCATATCTCACTTGGAGCCTGCACTTCGTAGGCTCCTACATAACGATACAAAATTAGCTACTCCAATAGGCCTATCAATGGAGCAAGCATTCGAGAGATAATAATTATTACGTGGATGTCGTCGACAGGAAATCTGGCCTCGCTTTCCGTCGGATTGGACGCGCAACTGCTCGGACGGTTGTGCGGGCTAGCTAGCACAGGAGCGGCGGCGGCGGCCTGCTGACTTTCTGTATGTTTCCGTACCTCATCTCTGACTACATCAGCCAGTTCACCAGACGCTGGGACCCTTGCTGGTCTGCAGGGTTTCGAAAGGAGACGTCCCCCGATGTCGTTGTAGATGACCTTGCTCTAATCCAATTTCGAGCGTGCTCATCTGGGATATTGGAAAATGGTGGGGCGATGTCCTGTTGGGCTGCCAGTTCATCCTCCATCCTCCACTACGGGATTTTACCTGCATACCCAGCTGTGTCAAGTCTGTGGGGGTGTGTGTTTTTTGCCTAGAGGGCCTTGTGCACCACACTTGTACTTTTGAAATCTTCAGTTGTCTTCATCACCTTGAACTCTTCCCATTGTGGTTCCAGGAATGGGTATTTATGAAAAGGCGTTTCGTCCGTCTCCACGTATTTCTTGACAAGCGTGCTCTTGAAGTTCTTCCATGCTTTGCACGCCGCTAGGTAGGTTTGTTGTTGCATGGTGTCCTGGTGTTCTTTTGGGATCTCGAATGATGCCAAAATTTCGATCCACAGCTCATGTTTCTGAGTCTCAGGCACGTTCTTCCACGAATTGAATGTGATCTCAATTCGTTCTCATGCAACTATTCCGATCAATCTTCGGAATGCGCTTACTGCTTTGTGAGGAAGGAGAGGGACCCCAGATCCATCGACCGCTGTGATGGTAAATCGGCCCTCAGGCTTCTTCGATAGCCCTCTTCCTTGGCGTCTTGATGTTGGAGCCGACACCTCCGGCGATGGTGTTGAAAAATGCGTGGATGACATGTTGCTCAATTTGTGGGTCTATTAGGATAAGATAAGAAAGTGTCATACCATAAGATAAGAAAGTGAAACATGATGCTCAATGTTAGGAAGAGAGGAGAGGAGTAGAGGGGAGGGAGAGAAGGGAGGGGTGATGTGGACAGAGAGGGGGTGATGTGGACAGAGAGGGGATGACATCCAAGCTAATGTAAAAGAGTAGTTAAGGAAGAGATGATAATAGTATCTTATGGAAGACATTGCCTATTTAAAAGAATCAGAAAAGCTAGTCTAGAGATTGGTAGAAATGAGATAGATGAGGTAAGGTAAGAGGAAACAAATTATTTGAGTTAGGTGGTTGCTAAATACTATGCATTAGAAGGAATTGATTATATGCCAATGCAATCGTGTTCCTTTGAAAAATACCATTCCAATCGTGAAATACTCCTAGCAATGCCATTATACTCAATAAAAGCCCATTTTATATGAATACACCTCTCTTATGTCGATATATATTCCATCAATGCAAAAAAACCGAAATACGGGAGGTGTACATAAAACTTCTTTTTTATAATGGCAACAGCAAATTAGGGAGCTTCCTTGCTGCACAAAGAACGATCAGCATCCATGCAGGTAAACTAGCATGTGGTGAGCATGGACGCACACATTAAAACAAAGGCATAAATGTACAAACACATCTTGATAATAGCTACATAGTGAGAGAACATGAAAATAGCTACATAGTGTGCAGTGCAACATGTCCTCAGTTTCACTTTCATATCCATAGTGAGAGAACTAATGTTTCATCTTGTGCAGTGCAACATTTCCATTATTCATATAGCTACATAGTGAGAGAACATGTGGCCGTGACCCCATGAGAGTGATGAGTAATTGACAAGGGTTTAGGATAGTCGAGTTTGGGTGGTTTGGACCATGTCATTGCGTGGTGCAACGGGCTCGGTCGGTTTGGTCAAACTAGTGGAGTCGTGGCAAGGCAGGGGTGACCGGGCTAGGCACGGGCGGTGCCGAGGTCAGAGCGGTCGAGGTGTGCCGAAGAGGGCGAGAACTTGAGGACGTCGAGGCGGAGTCGTGGTGAGGCACGGATGACCGGACTAGGCGCAGGTGGCGCTGAGGTCAGAACGGTCGGGGTGTGCCGAAGACGGCGAGGGCTCGAGGTGGCTGCGAGGCTTGCAAGGCAAGGAATGAGGAAGCTTCCTGGAAGGTGCGCGATGGGCGTTTTGGTGAATACGCAAAGCTGCACTAAAGGAAGTGGATTGTGGGTAAAGCGCAAAAGGTTAATGGGTAAAGCAATGGCAAACCCATTAGTGGAGGCTATAAATAGAGAGGGTGCTCTCTAGTAGTCTTCATGGATTTGAGGGAGAAATAGTGTGCTGAAATTGAGAGAGTGGGTGTAAGAATTAGGGTTTCATTTGGTTCTCTCCATGTATGGAAATGAGAGTTGGATTTTTAGTGTGAGATTGAGAGAGAGATGAGCTGAGAAATCCCTCATATGTAATCGTGTCATCTCTCTTCTTCTTGTTTATCAATCATGTATGTCTCCGTATCGAGTTCAAGTTCTTGTGTTTGATTTGTTCCTCTCTTTTTGAATGCTATGCTTTCCTCTTTGTTTTTCTCTGATTTGTGAGCATTCGGCCATCTTTGCTTTATCTATTCTTTGCTGCTCAAGTCTTAGTTCTTGCGGCTACTCGTCTATGGTAGTAGTACTTTGCTTGGCCAACAGCAAAGAGTTATTCGGTTGGGCCTTTTGCGTTCAGTTTTGGTCGGCAGAGATTCTTGAGAAAAATCAGCACTTGATTCTTTGTTTCGGCCCTGCATTTCTAGTACTTCTTGCCGAGTATCAAAGTGTTGGCTGACTGCTATGTTTTTTTCAGTTTCCTGTTTTCAGTTCTTCAGGGTTGATGTTCTTGTTCTGCAAGGTCTCTTGGTTTCTTTGCAAATTCTTTTGCTTGCTGAATAGTACTACTTCTTCTCTGTAACATCCTCCTTCTATTTTGTTCTTTGGCCATTGGTGGGACTGCAGAAACTCATTAATTTCGGTTCCTGTTAGCAGTCCTCTCGGCAGCAAATATCTTTCTTGGTAGCCAAAAATCTGCACGTTGCTTTCTTGGTAGCCAAAAATCTGCACGTTGCTTTCTTGGTAGCCAAAAATCTGCACGTTGCTTTCTTGGTAGCCAAAAATCTGCACGTTGCCTTCCTGTAGCAATCACGGCTGGTCCTTATTCCCTGCAGTTTCTAGGTGATTAAAGTACCTAGCTTTTTATAGCTATCAGAGGGTAGAGATTGTTTTGTGGATACTTTTGGGGGCGATTTTAAAAGTCGACATTCACCCCCTCTGTCGTCGTTTCCGATCCAACAATTGGTATCGGAGCCGGTTAGCTCTAATTCATAGATCTTAACCAGTCTCAAGAGCCATGGCGACGGACAAGTACTCGACCAAGCCTCCCGTCTTTGATGGCATCGATTACCCCTTTGGGAAGAGCCGAATGGAAACGTATATCCAGGCTCAGGGGTACGCCATCTGGCGCAAGTTCAAGGTCCGGTTTGCTGTTCCTGCCGATGAGAACATCAACGCTGGTAACATGCATGATGTTGAGGCAAACACTAAGGCGAGGAACATCATTATCCAGGGTTTGAGTCGTAGCGAGTTCGACCGCATATCTCATCTTTCGTCCGCCTTCGACATTTGGGAGACCCTCGATGCTTACCATGAGGGCACCTCCCAGATTAAGACGGTGCAACAGGACCAGTTCAAGCGGGATTATAACAAGTTCGAGATGCTTACTGGTGAATCCTTGGATGAGTGTTTTGCGCGTTTTCACAAAATCTTGAGCAACCTCCGAGCGGTCGGTCTCACATACCCGGACTCGGACAACGCTCGTCAGATGCTCGCTGCACTTGACCTTCGTGTTTGGGAGATGAAGGTGACTACCATCAAGGACACCATCGACCTCTCGACTTTGACGCTTGACGCGCTGTACTCATGCCTCAAGACGCACGAGATTGACATTGTCTCTCATAATTCGAAGTTGCAGTCGATGGCTCTAGTCACTGATCCCACTTGGGCTTCTGGTTGTTCTTCTGATTCTCTCAGTGGTTTCTCCCTTGCTACTCTATGTGATGTAACTGATGATCAGTTAGAGTAGCTTGAGGATGAGCAGCTGGCCCTCCTAGCTTGGAAGTTTTCCCATGCTTACAAGAGGAGGAGGGACAGAAAGAGAGACGGACCAGTCATTTGCTTCGAGTGTGGTGGCCCCAACCACATTCGGGCAAACTGCCCCAAGCTGGAGAAGGGCAAGGCTGACTACAGCGGTTCGGGCAAGAACAATTACACCGACAAGAACCGCAACAAGAAGCTTCCAGCGCACCCTCAAGGCAAGAAGAAGTTCCGCGACTTTGGGAAGGCCAAGAAGCTGTTCCATCGCGTCCTCGCGGCCTTCGACGACCTCGACCTCAGCGAGGTGGAGGGATGGAGCGACAACGACGGGACGGGTGACCAAGATCCCAAGAGCGGCGACGACTTCTCCGGCATGTGCTTCATGGCCCTCGAGGGCGAACTGAGCGACAGCGAGCTGTACTCCGACTCGGACGAGCTATGCCCCACCTACGACCAGCTCAATCATGCTTTTCTTAAGCTAGGTGGATTTCATGCTAGAGCTAGGGCTAGGTGTACCGAGTTAGAGAAGGAAGTAGATGGACTGTCACGGGAGCTTACTTCACTTACATATGCTCCCTCCCGTGACGATTGTGATACATGCTGTGCCTTGCTGGGAGATATGGAGAAATTAAGGACCTCGCATGATAGTTTGTCCTCCGAGCTTGATACTGTTAAGGTGGAGAACATTAGTCTGTTGGCTGAACTAGAGATGAGTAGGATTGCTTCTATTTCATCTGCTCCTGTTGAGACTAGTGCTTGCACCTCATGTGAGGATAAGGACAATGCTTTTAGAGGTCTTTATACCATGTTGCTTGATCTGCCCGAGTCATGTGAAAACTGCAATAAGCTGAAATTGAACCTAAAACGGGCAGATCACAAGATTGCTGAGTTGCATGCTTCTTTGCTTGAGCCTGTTGATTCATGTTTGAACTGTCCTAAGTTAACTGTTGAACTTGAAGCTGTCTCAAAACAGTTTCAAGAAATGATTGACACTAACAAGAGAATGGCTCAGTTTGCAACTAAGGACCCTGTTAGCTCACCTTGCATTAGTTGTGATAAACTAAAACTTGAACTCGTTGATTTGAATGATCAATGTGTGAAGCTAACTAAGGACTTATTAGAGAAGCCACCAACTCATTGTGCTGTGATTGCTGAGGAGGGGGAGAAGCCCCAGGGTAAGGTAGAGACACCTAGTAACATGAACCAACCTGCTAGCAGTAGGACTGTCCCTTCAGAGTTAGCTGTGCGTGCACAAGCTATTCTTTTCTCTGCCGTTGGTTCTTCTTTTGCTCCCTCACCTTCTGTTGTTCCCTCTTCTCCCTGCTCTTCTTGCACCTCTCTCTTTTGGGAGTGTCAGTATCTTATGAACACTCTCAAGAGGTTTGTAGGTGGCAAGAAGAAGCTGAATCTTATTCTAGACCAATCCAAGATCTGCAAGTTCAATCAAGGTCTAGGATATGATTTCTTATGAGGACATTAGGAAGCATCCACCTGCTATTCTCAGACCTATAGTAGGAGGTGTGATTGAGGTTGAGCCCAGATCTGATGAGGTTAAATTCAAGTCTGCGGGCTTTGTCCAGGGGATTTCTAACAGTAGGGTGATCCCTCCTGCTGCTTCAGCCTCTCAAAAGGCGAGGTATCATTGCACCTTCTGTCAGAAGGATGGACACTCGATCGATCGATGCTTCAAGCGTGCCAGGATCGCGCGGAGAGACCGTGTTCATGATCTTAGGCGTATTCAGGGTCAGCCCCAGACCTTGAGTGCATCTAAGACCAACACGAGGTCTAGGTTTGCTTCAGATGCTTCTGATGGTTCTAGGCAGCATCGAGGACTTGGTTTTTCTGAGTCTTCTGTTTTTGGTCCTCGTGCTGCTCCAGTTCGTGACTTCCGCCGTCCTAAGGGTACATCTCGTTTCCCCCGTCGAGACAGTTACCCGCGGCATGATCGGCGTGTTGTTGGTACTCCGATTCGCTTCCCCGTAGCAGTCGGACCCGGCAACAGCTTCAGGTCTGCTCATGGACCTTCTGCTTCTTTGAGTCTCGGAGAGCGTAGGGTAGATAGAGGTCAGTCGTGCTTGACTACTTCATCTGCTCGACATGTTATTCAGTATTGGGTGCCAAAATCGCTTTTGATTTATCCCAGTACTAAGACTTTACTCTCTTGTTGACTCAGGTTCGCCAGGCTAGGAAGGGAGAGGTTTGGCTTGTAGACTCCGGTTGTTCTCGTCATATGACCAGAGACTCCCGTTGGTTCTCTTCCTTAGCCCGTGCTCCAGGTGATGAGACGATCACCTTCGGAGACGCTTCGTCCGGGCGCGTCATCGCCAAAGGTACTGTGCGCGTTAATGCTTCTTTTGTTCTTAAGGATTTTGCCTTGGTTAGTAAGCTGCAGTACAACTTACTTTCCATTTCTCAGCTTACCGATGACGGTTTCGAGGTGAGCTTCAAGAAAAACAATTGCAAAATTCTTGATTCTTCGGATAGTCTGGTTTGCGGGATTTCTCGTTATGGGAGGATCTTTCGTGCTGATTTTTCTGAGTCTTCTGGCGATCCTCTCAGGTGTTTAGTTGCTTCTGATTCCCGCGACCTTACTTTCTGGCATAGGAGACTTGGTCATATTGGATTTGACCATTTGACCCGAGTTAGCGGCCACGATCTCATTCGTGGTCTGCCGAAGCTCAAGATGGTCAAAGATCTTGTTTGCGCTCCATGCCGGTACGGCAAGATGGTTGCCGCTTCACATCCTCCAGTCACTATGACCATGACTGATGCACCGGGACAGCTGCTCCATATGGACACTGTTGGACCAGCTCGAGTGCAGTCAGCCGGAGGGAAGTGGTATGTTCTTGTCGTGGTCGATGACTATTCGAGGTATTCTTGGGTGTTTTTCTTGGCCTCGAAGGATGAGACGTTTACCCATTTCCGAGGTTTGTTTAGTAGGCTTTTTGTTGAGCTCCCTGGTGCCTTACGAGCGATCCGTAGTGACAACGGCACGGAGTTCAAGAATTCCTACTTTGAGAGTTTCTGTGGTAAGACAGGTGTAGAGCACCAGTTCCCTTCTCCGCACGTCCCTCAGCAAAATGGCGTCGTGGAGAGGAAGAACCGTACCTTGGTCGAGATGGCCAGGACGATGCTTGATGAGTACTCTACACCGAGGAAGTTTTGGGCTGAGGCTATAGCCACCGCGTGCCATGTGTCTAATCGAGTTTTTCTTCGGGCACACTTGCACCGCACTTCTTACAAGTTGAGATATGGGCGAAAGCCCAGTGTATCTCATTTTCGTGTGTTTGGCTGCAAGTGCTTTATTTTGAAGTCCGGGAACCTAGACAAGTTCGAGTCACGTTTTTGTGATGGGATCTTTCTAGGCTACTCGACTTCTTCTAGGGCTTATAGGGTCTGGAACTGCGAGTCTAGCAAATTGGTAGAGACCTGTGAGGTGACCTTCGATGAGGCCAGTCCGGGGACTAGGCCCGATATCTCAGGTTCTTTAGAGCAGTCCGAGACCATCTTCGTGGACGATGAGGAGGATGGAGACGAGGGCTGTCTACCCGATCCAGTTCCTCCTCCCCTTGAGGTGCCTCCTTCTTCCACCGTACCTCAGGGAGATCAGCCCATACCTTCGGCTTCCTCTAGAGCTAGTGGCTCTGTTCCTACTTCATCTGTGCATGAGGTAGAGGCCACTTCATCTCATCCTGGACCTCCTCGGCATATCCAGAAAGCTCATCCTTCTGAGCAGATCATTGGAGACCTTTTTGAGTGTGTCACACGCTCTAAGTCTGGATTGTCTCAGTTCTGTCTCCATTCTGCCTTCATTGCCTCCTTTGAGCCCAAGGATGTCTCTCATGCTCTTTCAAATGAGTCTTGGGTCAATGCCATGCATGAGGAGTTAGAGAACTTCTAGAGAAACAAGGTCTGGTCGCTTATTGAGCCCCCGCGAGGTCACAATGTCATTGGGACTAAGTGGGTGTTCAAGAACAAGCAGAGCGAGGATGGGGTGGTTATTCGAAAAAGGCTAGACTGGTAGCTCAGGGGTTTTCTCAGGTTGAGGGTCTAGACTTCGAGGAGACCTTTGCCCCTGTAGCTAGACTTGAGGCCATTAGAATCCTGCTTGCCTTTGCAGCTTCTAAGGGTTTCAAGCTTTACCAGATGGACGTCAAGAGCGCCTTCCTTAATGGTTTCATTGAGGAAGAAGTCTATGTGAGACAGCCTCCTGGTTTCGAGAACCCCAAATACCCTAACCATGTCTTCAAGCTTTCCAAAGCTTTGTATGGACTTAAGTAGGCTCCTAGAGCTTGGTATGAGAGGCTTAAGTCCTACCTGTTGAGTCATGATTTTGAAATGGGTAAAGTTGATAAGACCTTGTTCATTCGCCATCATGGCACAGACCTTCTGCTCGTCCAGATTTATGTGGACGACATCATCTTTGGCGGCTCTTCCCATGCCCTGGTTTTACAGTTCTCGGATGTCATGAGCACCGAGTTTGAGATGAGCATGATGGGCAAGTTGACATTCTTCCTTGGCTTTCAAATCAAGTAGACTCGGGAGGGTACCTTCTTGCATCAGGGAAAGTACACTCGTGACCTCCTGAGACGCTTCGACATGTCTGATGGTAAGCCAGTGTCGACTCCCATGGCATCTTCTGCCACTCTTGACCTAGATGAGGATGGCGAGCCAGTGTCTACGGGACTTTGGGTTAGTTATCGACAGTATTCCACTCTTTTGTGACAACACTTCTGCGATTAACATTGCTAAGAACCCGGTGCAACACTCCCGTACCAAGCACATTGATATTCGATATCACTTCCTTCGAGACCATGTAGAGAAGGGTGACATAGTGCTCCAGTTTGTGGAGAGTGACCACCAGTTGGCTGATATCTTTACCAAGCCTTTGGATAGCTCTAGGTTTTCAGCTCTGCGGGGAGAGCTTGGGGTGGTTTGTCCCTATGGGCTGTTGTGAGGGGGAGCTTTGTGCTTTACGACTTTATTATATTGATTGTACTCTTGCTCTTTCTTCTTGCATTGCATTCGGGGTGCATTGGGTTAGTCCTTTTAGCATAGGTTAGAGTGTTTCTCTAGTCTAGTTGCTTAGATGTCTTCCTCTCATCTTGTGCTTAGTTGCATTGCTCTGTTAGCCGCTTTTCTCTCCTCACTAGGTTGAGCCCACTCACTACTTGTTGGTTCTAGCAAGGGTCGGGCCACCCTTGGGTAGACAGGGTACGTGTTTGCTCCTTAGTGAGATTGATTACCGGTCTAACAGTCCTAGAGTCATATGGGGTAGATGAGAGTCAGTCTGAGCCATAGTTGCCTCTATGTCTTATCTATGCTTTAAGGACTGCCTGTTCTGTTTCTTTGCCAGTTTCTCGTTTTATTTGCTTTGGTTCAGGGGGAGTTCTTTTGGGAGCTTCTGGAGCTTAACATTGACTTAACTCAACTTGAACTAAAAGTTGCATTTTCTGTTGAGGGGGAGCTGGATTTTCTGCATCTAGCATTGTAATATAACTGCATTGAGCCTTGATTATTATCCTGTTATGACATGCTTACAATGCTCTGCACCTTGCCATGACTTGTGCTTTATTTGCTAGATTTATCATGACTTCATATGTGTAGAATACCTCTTGCCATGATAAGTGTATTAAAATTGATTAACCTTCATTAAAACTTGTCATGCTAGCTATCGAGATTAGTCTTGCTTGAGTTATCCGTTTATGATTCTTGCCATGTCAAATAGGCTGAGTTGAGTCTTTAGTCTTTGTTGAGCGTTTAGATTGAGCTATGATAAGTCTCGATGATACATAAGTTAATACAATCTTAACGATGCAAAAAGATCTCTTTTGTGCGAAAAAACTGATCTCACCAATTCTTTCTTATGAGACAGTTTGCCATTGCACTTGGCATGAACTCAGGGGGAGTTTTGGAATACCAAGATCATCTCCTTAAGCTTCTTGCTTGGAATGATCGCATAAGGCATGAGATCTAGCACATGTCTAAAAATTTTGGTTGGAAACAACCATAAGCTTTAAAAAAAATCATGACAAATGTGCTCAATTTGCTTAAACTCAACAGAACCAAGTACTTATTCAATTGTCTTATTCTTCGAGCTTGCAGAACTCTAAATTTGCTCAAGTTTAGCTTCTTGGTTCCGCTTTGCTTATTGACATGGCCTGCATCATCCTTGGATGTCTCTAGCTAGACTTTGCTCATTGATGACTTGACTTGCTCACAAAATGCACTATATTTCATATTGTCATCCATGTGTTCTAGCTAGGCTGTACATATCTTGTCATGATCTAGATAGCCTTTTATTGAGTTATGGCTTGGTGTAATACATTATGGTCATTTTGGATAATTCTCATGGCTCTAAAAGCTTAGAATAATCAAACTTCAGCCATTTCTTCCATGTCATGTCTTGTTCTCTTCCTTGCATCCCTGATGCGTTTATTGACAAAAGGGGGAGAATTGTGGTAGAAAAAGCCCTTTTGGGAGCCTTGAGGAAAACTTGTTCTTTCTTTTGCTCCTTGTGTCGACATGGTCATTAGCTTCATTTCCTTCTTTTGGGACCATGTTGGACTTTTCGAAACAAACTCAACTTTGTGCTTTTTCGGGGTTTGTCAATATACTCATCAAGGGGGAGATTGAGAGATCATGTGGCCGTGACCCCATGAGAGTGATGAGTAATTGACAAGAGTTTAGGATAGTCGAGTTTGGGTGGTTTGGACCATGTTGTTGCGTGGTGCAACGGGCTCGGTCGGTTTGGTCAAACTTGGTCGTATTGGCTTAGGACGCATATTCTAATGTTTCGACAGGTTTGGACTTCATCATGAGTAAGTATGATGCTATTTACGCTTTCATGTGTCGAGCGGTGCTATGTGATGTGTTTCTTGTCTGTGTTGGCTGCAGGACATCGAGTGGAGTCGTGGCAAGGCATGGGTGACCGGACTAGGCGCGGGCGGTGCCGAGGTCAGAGCGATCGAGGTGTGCCAAAAACGGCGAGGACTCGAGGACGTCGAGGCGGAGTCGCGGTGACGTCTATGGTAGTAGTACTTTGCTTGGCCAACAGCAAAGAGTTATTCGGTTGGGCCTTTTGCGATCAGTTTTGGTCGGCAGAGATTCTTGAGAAAAATCAGCACTTGATTCTTTGTTTCGGCCCTGCATTTCTAGTACTTCTTGCCGAGTATCAAAGTGTTGGCCGACTACTATTTTTTTTTCAGTTTCCTGTTTTCAGTTCTTCAGGGTTGATGTTCTTGTTCTGCAAGGTCTCTTGGTTTCTTTGCAAATTCTTTTGCTTGCTGAATAGTACTACTTCTTCTCTGTAACATCCTCCTTCTATTTTGTTCTTTGGCCATTGGTGGGACTGCAGAAACTCATTAATTTCGGTTCCTGTTAGTAGTCCTCTCGGCAGCAAATATCTGCTCGTTGCTTTCTTGGTAGCCAAAAATCTGCACGTTGCTTTCTTGGTAGCCAAAAATCTGCACGTTGCCTTCCTGTAGCAATCACGGCTGGTCCTTATTCCCTGCAGTTTCTAGGTGATTAAAGTACCTTTTGCTGCTCCCTTTGTGTTGCTTTCTTTAGCATTTTGAGCAGCAGTTTTCAGCATTTGAGTGCAGTTTTTGTCCTCTCGGCTGGCAGCAAAAGCAGCAGTTTTTGCTGCCGTGGCAGCCACGGTAGCCAAATTCTTTGCCACGGTAGCATTGCTCTGCTGTTTTCATGCCGTGACTTCCGCTCAATTTCCTTGATCTCAGTTGATTTTCTGTGAGCTCTGTTGTTCTCTTCTTCATAGATTTTTATAGCTATCGGAGGGTAGGCATTTTTTTGTGGATACTTTTGGGGGCGATTTTAAAAAGTCGACATTCACCCCCCTATGTCGCCGTTTCCGATCCAACAGACTTTGATCGGCAAAATATTTCTAATTGCAATAGGGAGGATCTGTGTCATCAGCAAATGACAATCATGAGACTGCATGCCATTTAACTTCAAATCTTGCATCGAAACAAGTTTCTTCACGTTGCCGGAGTAACCAGACGGAACTTTGACACCATGCAAGAACTGGAACAGTTCTATTTTCTCAGCCTTGGACAGAGTGTAACACGCAGGGAGAAGGTACGTTCGTCCATTATCAGTGCATGTCGGTGCTAACTCAGGCCTGATGTCCATATCAGCCAAGTCAAGCCGTGCGTTGACGCTGTCCTTTGTTTTATCACGAATGTTCAGTAAGAGACCAATCAAGCTGTCGCATACATTCTTTTCTACGTGCATGACATCGATGCAATGTTGAACATCTAGGTACTCCCAATAAGGTAAGTCCCAAAATATTGATGTCTTCTTCCAGGTGTTTTTCTCATGAGCCCTCAATTTACGTCCCTTTCCGAGGACAACATCTAAATCCTTAACCATATCATAAACCTCGTGTCCCCTTAAATGCCTTAGAGCTGAACCGTCTTCCTTCTCTCCGTCAAATTGTTTCTTCATCTTGCGGTATGGGTGAGCCCTCCGAAGGAACCGGCGGTGACGCATGTAGACGGTTTTGCGAGAGTTTTTCAGCCACACACTCTGGGTACCATCTAAACAGTGAGTACAAGCTTTGGCACCTTTTATACTATGGCCGATAGGTTACCAAGGGCAGGATAATCATTTATGCTGCAGAACAATAAGGAGCGCAGAGTGAAGTTCTCTCATTTATATGCATCCCATACCTGTACCCCTTCGTTCCATAGTACTTTTAGATCTTCCACCAACAGTGCTAGGAACACATCAATATCATTCCCAGGTTGTTTTGGCCCTTAGATAAGTATCGACTGCAAAATATACTTTCGCTTCATACACAACCAAGGAGGAAGGTTATAGATGCAGAGAGTTACGGGCCATGTGCTATGTCGGCTGCTCATGCTACTGAAAGGATTCATTCCATCTGTACTCAGTCCAAACCTTATATTCCTTGGTTCTGCACCAAAGTCTACAAAACTCCTATCGATATTTCTCCACTACGCGGAATCAGCAAGGTGTCTTAGCATTCCATCCTTCTTGCGCTCCTCCGAGTGCCAACGCAGCAGTTTGCCTCCTTTGGATTTGCAAAAAACTTTTCAAATGGGGAATTATAGGAAAATACCATGCCACCTTAGCAGAAGGTCCTTTCTTCGCCTCTGTTCCCTCGCCATCATCTGATTGATTGTTATGTTTGTATCGGGATACGTTGCACACCGGACATACATGCATGTTTGCATACTCTTTACGGTAGAGGATACTGTCGTTCGGACATGCATGTATTCTTTCTACTTCCATTTCCAACGGACAAAGAACCTTCTTGGCTTTATACGTGGTTTTAGGCAACTCATTTCCCTCCGGAAGCATGTCTGCTAAAAGACCTAGCAACGCCATGAAACTCTTGTCGGACCAACCGTTGCTTGCCTTCAATTTCAACAGTTCAAGCACGGCCGATAACCTCGTGTACTTGCAGCACGTGAACAAAGGTTTCTCCGAGTCCTCCATCAAGCCCTGGAATTTAACATACTCTCTCTCATCATAGTTCTCTTCTACATCGTGAAGCATCTGATCCAGATTATCATCGTGCAACCTATCACTACCAGGAATCGCACCTTTCGCGATGGGGAAAAACCCATAGGAAAGGGGGGGAAACCCACAGGAATATTTTTTGTGACGGTGAACCATCAGGCATGAACCCACAGGATAATTCACACGGGGAAATTGCATTTGCCTGGGTGTCAACCGACAGAAAAAATATTCGCATCGGCTATCAGCGACGGTTACCGACAGAAAAATTTTGGGCACGTCAGGTTTTTAGTTCTTATTTCGCGTGTTTACCCCGTCAGAAAAATCCGCGAGAAAATTTATTCGCGATGTTCACCGACAGAAAAAATTGCATCGTGCATGGCCCAAATCTTCATATTCCTGTAACTAGTACCATCACAAATCCCCATCAGGAAAATTAATAGTGTAGGTGACCGACAGAAAAAATGCAGCCATTCTAAATATGCCTAGAACCCCTTTCTCTGTAGTTGGCCCGTCGCAAAATAATCACAGTGAATCGCTAGCAAAACTGCAGTAAAAAATCTAATTTCAGGCACAAATTATACATCCAGAATTCAGAACAAAACCATACATATACATTGCAGTTTATAGCACATCCAGAATAATCCAGATCAACAAATGGACAGCACATCCAGAATCATACTTGTGACACATCCACAAAGTGACAGAACTTCCAGAAATCAGCCATACATCATAAAGGCATTAAACCATTGTCTACTTGTCACAACCGGCAGCACAACCATCAGTTTTAGCAAGTCAATTTCAGACATTTCACAAATTAACACAGCCATGCATCTACCATCAGCCAAAAGGTAAGTTCATACTTCTTACTATATGCAAGGAGCATCAGCCAAAAGTTAGTCTAATTGCTGTTGCAACCAAAAGTTAAGCTGATCAGTACTAAGGTCATCTTGGTGAGCAAGTTCAACATCCTAGGATGCCCCATTGTTGCTCCTGTCCTCGCAGCTGATGTTCCCCTCCCTACACTCGCAGCTGATGTTCCCGTCGTTTCCCTCGCAGCCGATGTTCGCATCACCATCCCCATTGCCAAAACTTGCTGGATCTGGTTGTGAGCCCGCATGTGAAGAGCCAGTTCGCTACAACAAACCATATAGCACAACAAGTAAGAGGAATAATCAACTTAGGAATATGAATTAAGTAAGCAAAGGTAAGGATTATTAATTGATTACTAAAAGGGCCAATATCATTGCTTTTAGCACAGTTAGCTATAATTATCTTCCTTTTCATGAATGTTGTAAGATCTGTACCTATCTTAACTCCTAGAAATATTACTGATGTGCACAATTTAATGCTAGAATGAAGATGTTAAACTTATATGCAAAGTAACTCTGTACAACTGATCAGATTGTATTACTCATGACTACAGGTGTGACAAAATTTCAAAAATGTCTATCATCAACAAGGTACTAAACAATTAAATTCTGAGAAATAGATTATATAAAAATGGAATATGTCAATATGGCAGTAAGCTTACAACATATATCATACTGTTGTAACATACCTCCACATTTGATCTAAATAACAAAAACAGGTGGACTGTGTGGGAAATAGTATACATAGGGACAAAATTGGAAGAGGAGCATTAAGTACAGAACAAGGCCCACAATCTATAACAAGGTGGCATTCCTTGCTACCTTACCATCAAGTTAGATCTAATAATGAGGTTATGCCCAGATGTTACAAATATCAACATGAAGCATGTGAACTACTGCATTTGTTGGCATTCTGCCATACCCAAAAGCCATTAGATCTCATATTATGTAATAGAAAAGTCAACAGATTGAAAATTGTATCAATATAGTTGATATGATATTTTTCCATAGACAATAAATGATCTGACCTGGCCATGCAAAGGTGACATTAAATCTTCATCTGGTGTTGAGGGCCTGGTATAACAAGTGCAAGGTATATATATTCTGGTCTCAAGAGCATGCCTGGTGGTAGGTTCAATGGAGAAATGAATACTGGCCAACATGAGTAAGGAGCAGCACCCAAACTAAATGGTGTAAAACCATCAGTAGCAAGAGCAAATCGCACATTTCTCCATCAAATTTTTGCCATGCTACACCATCACATGGGTGTACAAGCCTATTGGATGTGGATTGTCTATATGATTGCATTGCCTTTGCATTGTCTTCATGTGCATACCACCTTTGCAACCTATCTGTAATTGGAAGGTACCGTAGGACTTTGCGTGGAACCTTATTATTCCCTTCCTCATAACGAGGTGTGTCACAAAAGTCACACTTTTCTTTATGTTCATTTTCTTTGTAGTACAACATACAATTATTATAGCACACATCAATTTTAACATAAGTCATACCAAGGCCTTGTAATAATTTCTTTGAATGGTAGAAGTCCTCCTCTAACATAGACCCCGGGGGAAGTAATTCATGGATCAATTGTAAGGTATCATTGTAGTGGGCTATTGACATATTGTACTCTGATTTTAAAGCTAGCAGCCGTGCCACAGCATACAACCTTGAGTGTAAAGTGTTTTCATGGACCAATTCATCAGCACTATTGACCATTTTATAGAAAGCACTACTAGAAGGTGTTGGCTCTTCATCAACTATTGGTGCTTCGACAGCACCAAGATCAACCAACATATCATCCATATGATCAGTATCATCAAACCCCTCATGGACACCTAAAGAAGCAGTTTCATCAGACCTAACAAATGTCTCCCTGTGTGTTGTCCATGTTGTATAATTTTCTTTAAACCCATACTTGCACAAGTGCAACTCAATAACATTCCTTTTGTGCATTAAATAGTTGCGGCACATAGCACATAGACATTTAACAGTACCAGATTTAACTAAAGTGCTTATGGAGAAGGCACGATCTAGAAAACCATTGGTTTGTTCAATCAATCACTAGAGAGTGTAGAGCCTTGACCCCAACCACTGTACATCCACTCTCGGTCTGCCATTAATTTTTTCTGTGTTTAAAACATGTTAAGATTAACTTTTAGCACATAATCATATTCAATACGCGAGTAAAAATACTTGTACTAACATTTTTATGAATCTATGCAAAGAACAACATAGTAGAGGGATGCTTGAACTTACCAAGAACTTGTTGAAGCTAGTAAACTAGCAAGTCACGAGCTTTCTCTAGGAATCATTATTCTTGCACGGTCACTTCAGCAGCTTCAAACATAGAGGGCATAAAAGACCTGAAACATAATCTATTTCAAACTAGAGAATTTAGCACAACTATTTCATCAATGAATCAATTAGTACCATACAAAGAAATAAAAATGTTAACTCATAGAGCTACTGACGAAATTGTATTGAACCTAACCACATCAAAAAAATACATGCTGAGGCAAGGGGAGGAAGGCCAGAGGGGAGGGAGGCAGGAGGGGAGGCCAGACGGCGTCGGCGGCAGCCTGACTTGCGGAGGACGAACACAGCGTCGGCGGTGGCCTACCTTGCGGAGGACGAACACGGCAGCAGATCTGGGCGGAGGCGGTCGACGGGTGGGAGGAGAGGAGGGGCGGAGGCAGCTGGCGTCGAGGGGGGGGGGCGAGGAGGGGCTACGAGCGGCAGATCTGGGCGGAGGCAGTCTGCGGGTGGGAGGAGAGGAGGGGCGGATGCCGGCGTCGGGGGGAGACGAGGAGGGGCTTCGAGCGGCGGATCTGGGCGGAGGCGGCCGGCGGGTGGGAGGAGAGGAGGGGCGGAGGTGGCCGGCATCGGGGGGGACGAGGAGGGTCAGCCGCGAGCGGCGAATCTGGGCGGAGGTGGAGGCGGGGTGGGGGAGAGGAGGGGCGGAGGCAGCTGGCGTCGAGGGGGGGCGAGGAGGGGCTGCGAGCGGCAGATCTGGGCAGAGGCAGTCGGCGGGTGGGACGAGAGGAGGGGCGGATACCGGCGTCGGGGGGGAGATGAGGAGGGGCTTCGAGCGGCGGATCTGGGCGGAGGCGGCCGGCGAGTGGGAGGAGAGGAGGGGCGGAGGTGGCCGGCGTTGGGGGGGACGAGGAGGGTCGGCCGTGAGCGGCGGATCTGGGCGGAGGCAGAGGCAGGGTGGGGGGAACCGGGGAGTGGCCGAGTGGGGAAGGATTTAGGGTTAGGGATTGCGGTGCGGAGTGCGGAGAGCGGACAGGGAGGGCGGGCTGTGTGACTGCACAATTTAGGGTTTTACAATATTTTCCAGCATAAACGGGCACACGTCGCAAAAAAATATTCCCGCGTCTTCGAAATTGCCGCGGGAGACCAAAAGTTAGGCGCGGGTGACTATTTCTTCTGTGAGTTTTGTTTAAACCATAGCGATAATTTGAATTTTTCTGTAGGTTTTTCTAAAACCGTCACTAAATTTTGATTTTTTGAAGGTTTTCCTGAAACCGTCACCGTAATTCGCATTTTTCTGAAGGTTTGCCTCAAACCGTCACAAAAATTAGAATTTTTCTGTAGGTTTAAGTGATCCCGACACTCAAATATATTTTTATGTGGGTTCCTTGCGGGCCCGTCACAAAAATGTAAAACCCTCACTAAAGATCTGTAGTCTGGTAGTGTATCCGAATCCGAACCACAATCGACATCATCCGGCGGCATGTCGACATTCACTTCACCGGCGATGTCATCCGGCGGCATATCATTCACTACACCGGCGATGTCATCCAGCGGCATATGATCATTTACTTCGCCATGACTGGTCCAACACGTATAACCCTTTTTGAAACCCCTCCGAATCAAGTGCGCTTCAATTTGCCCTCGGTTCTTAAACATCTTTAAATTCTCGCAGTCAGTGCACGGACAGTACATATATTCCACCCCTTATTCAACATATCCTCCTCGGCAGCTCTTGTAAAAGCAGACACGCCATTAAAAGAAACTTGCAAACAAGAAACTCAAGCCATCTCCTAAAGGGAATCAAAAGATTCCATCATCCCCTGTCAAGGAAACCCTAGATTCCATAAAACAGAGCAAATTTAGCGAGGGATTCAGAAATCACAAGAGACATTGAATCTTATTTTTGCTCTAAGGAATGGATTGGTCATATGACCATGATTATATTCCCATCACAGAGCAACCAAGAAACAACTGTCCTAGCACAGATTCAACTCATGTTTATCTTCAACAGTGAAGAACAAAGAGAAAACTCAAAAATGAAATCCATCACAGAATGAGCACAAAAAGGAAATAACCCAACACAATTCTTCTCATATTAATTTTGAGGAAGAGAGATGAATGATTACAAAGGTTTTGATCACATCCCACTCAGTACATGCTTGAGACTACTCACGCAGAAGCTCTCAGAGCACAAACACACCCACTATTCTTGAGCTCTCTACAGAATGGGATACCCTTCTACTCCATCTCCTTCTCCTTTTAACAATAGGGCTCATCCCCAAAAAAGGAAATCAAGAAGAGTCATACAACCTCCACTCCATGCCTCTCACACCATTGAGGCAAAAAGTCAACAACCAGATTTTGGAGGGAAATCCACCTCCTCCACTCATTTGCTTGAGTCAATTTACCAAATTGCCCCTCAAGCACCTTCCTGGAAGCTTCCGCCTCTAGTACCTTGACCATCTGGACCTCAACTCCTCCCTGAGTCTAGTCCAGTCCGCTCAGCTGCACACGACCGCACCCCGCATCCTGACCGTCTGGACCTCAACTCTTCCCTGCGTCTAGTCCCAATCCTCTCGCCGCTGCCCGTTGTGTCCACCCGACACCGACCGAGACCTCCGACTCCACCTGAGTCTAGTCTTGGTCTGTTCCATCACGTACAACCGCAACCGACCTCCAAACCGTCTGGACCTCCAACTCCTCCATGAGTCTAGTCCCGGTTCTCTCGTCGTCGCCCGCCGTGTCCATCACCGGTAGCTCCAGCTCTGGTTCCTCGTCTCCCAACTTGCAACCACCTCACCAGCCTCGATCATCTTCGGCATCACTGACCGTCTGGACCTCAACACCTCCTGTGCCTAGTCTCGGTCCTCCTCGCCTCACCATGACCTAGCTCCGAAGTCCTGCAGTCACACAGACAAGCAAACTGTCACATAGCACCGCACGAAACAGCATAATCAATATTAGCACATGTAAAGGTACTCAACCCTAGAATACCCAAAACAAACTCAAACTCACTAAACCAACCGTCAATTGCTCATCACTAACAAGGGGATACCTCCACATAGTCTCTCAATCTCCCCTTTGATGAGTATATTGACAAACATAGAAAAAGCGTAGAAATTGAGTTTGTTTGAAAGTCAAACATTGTCCAAAGGAAGAAAATAAAGCTAATGACCATGTTGACACAAGGAGCAAAAGAAAGAGCAATTTTTCCTCAAAGGCTCCCAAAGCTCCCAAAATGGGGCTTTTTCCTCAACTATTCTCCCCCTTTTGGCAATAAAGGCATCAAGTTACTTGGAGGAAAATAAATCATGGTGTGACTGAATTTTATTCAATGCTAAGCAAATAGAGCCATGAAGATTATCCAAAATGACCACTAAGTATTACACCAAGCCATAAAGCGTATGAAAGCTATCAATATCATGACACCATATGCATAATCAAGCCAAGCCACATAAGTATGAATCTGAATATTAGATGAAATTTTGAGCATGCCAAGCCATTCAATATCAAAGTCTAGCTAGAGGTATCCAAAGATGATGCACGCCATGTCCATAATCTAAGTGGAACCAAGAATCTAGAATTGAGTCAATTTAGAGTGCTACAAGTTCAAGAATGAATCATTGGTTAAAGCACTTGAGTCTTTTTGTAATTAAGCAAATTGAACACAATTGACAAGTTTTACTTTGAAACTCAAAGTTGTTTCCAACCAGAATTTTAGTCATGTGCTAGATCTCAAACTTTATGTGATCATTTCAAGCAAGAAGCTTAAGGAGATGATGTTGATCATCCAAAACTCACCCTAAGTTCATGCCTAGTGCAATGGCAAGCAGTCTCATGTGAAAGAATTGGTGAGATCAGTTCTTTCACACATAAAAAGAGATCTTTTTGCTTTAAACAGTTATACTAACTCATGATTTATCAAGAAACTATCATAGCTCAATCTAAAGCTCAATTAGAGATTCAAAGCTCAACTTAGCCTATTTGACATGGCATGAATCATAAGAGGATAACTAAAGACAGACTAGTCTCAAGAGCTAACATGACATGTCTTAATTCAAGTTGTGCAATTTTAATTAACTTACCAATGACAAAGGCTTGACGACAAATATAAAGTAATGATAAAGCTAGCAATGAAACACAAATCATGGCAAGATGTAAAGCATTGTAAACATGTCAACTAAGGACAATAATCAAAGCTCTATGCAGTTATATTACAATGCAGAAAGCTAAAATGCAAGAAAATCCAACTCTCCCTCAACATGAGATGCACTTTTAGTTCAAGTTGAGTTATGTCAATATTAAGCTCTATAAGCTCCCAAATGAACTCCCCCTGAACCAAAGCTATAAACTAAGAAGCTGGGAAAGAAACTAAGAAGCTATAGTCCATAAGGACAAACCACCCCAAGCTCTCCCCGCAAGGCTGAAAACCTAGAGCTATCCAAAGGCTTGGTAAAGATATCAGCCAACTGGTGGTCACTCTCCACAAACTGGAGCACTATGTCACCCTTCTCCACATGGTCTCTAAGGAAGTGATATCGAATATCAATGTGCTTGGTTCAAGAATAATGCACTGGGTTCTTAGCAATGTTAATAGCAGAAGTGTTATCACAAAAGAGTGGAACACTATCTATAACTAACCCAAAGTTCCGTAGGGTCGAAGCCATCTAAAGTACCTGGCTGCAGCAACTGGCTGCGGCAACGTACTCAGCCTCTGCAGTGGACTATGCAACACCGGACTGCTTCCTAGAAGACCAAGAAACAAGAGAAGTGCCAATGAATTGGCAGGCACCAGAAGTGCTCTTCCTATCTATCCTACAGCCGGCAAATTCTGCGTCCGAGTAGGCTCTGAGGGAAAGACAGGAAGAGAAAGAGTACCGGATACCATAGTCAATGGTAGCTCGAAGGTACCGAAGGATGCGCTTCACCGCCTGGCAGTGAGATACGCGAGGAGAAGCCTGAAACCGAGCACAAAGACACACAGAAAAGTATATGTCCGGTCTTGAGGCAGTGAGGTACAAGAGGGAGCCAATCATACTTCTGTACTCTTTTTGGTCAACTAGCTCGCTATCCTCATCTGGGTCAAGTGAAGCTGTGGATGGCATGGGAGTTGACACCGGCTTACCATCACTCATGTCAAAGCATCTCAGGAGGTCATGAGTGTACTTGCCCTGATGCAAGAAAGTACCCTCCCGAGTCTGCTTGATCTGGAAGCCAAGGAAGAAAGTCAACTCGCCCATCATGCTCATTTCAAACTCGGTGCTCATGACATCCGAGAACTGAGAAACGAGAGCATGAGAAGAGCCGCCAAAGATGATGTCATCCACATAAATCTGGACAAGCAGAAGATCAGTGCCATGCCGGCGAATGAACAAGGTCTTATCCACCTTACCCATCTCAAAACCATGACTCAACAGATAGGACTTAAGCCTCTCATACCAAGCTCTTGGGGCCTACTTAAGTCCATACAAAGCTTTGGAAAGCTTGTAGACATGGTTTGAGTATTTGGGGTTCTCGAAACCTGGAGGCTGTCTAACATAGACCTCTTCCTCAATAAAGCCATTGAGGAAGGCACTGTTGATATCCATCTGGTAGAGCTTGAAACCCTTAGAAGCAGCGAAGGCAAGCAGAATTCTAATGGCCTCAAGCCTAGCTACAGGGGCAAAGGTCTCCTCAAAGTCTAGACCCTCAACCTGGGAGAAGCCCTGAGCTACCAGTCTAGCCTTATTTCGAATAACCACCCCATCCTCACTCTGCTTGTTCTTGAACACCCACTTAGTCCCAATGACACTGTGACCTCGAGGGGGCTCAACAAGCGACCAGACCTTGTTTCTCTCGAAATTCTCTAATTCCTCATGCATAGCATTGACTCCAAGACTCATCAGAAAGGGTATGACTAACATCCTTGGGCTCAAATGAGGCAATGAAGGCAGAATGGAGACAGGAGGTTTCCAATCATCTGCTTGGAAGGATGGTCTTTTTGGATGTTTCGGGGAGGTCCTGGATGAGATGAAGAAGTGGCCTCTACCTCATGAGCTGATGAGGTAGGAACATAGCCATTAGCTCCAGAAGAAGCAGAAGGCATAGGCTGATCTCCTCGAGGTGCAGTGGAAAAAGGCACCTCAAGGGGAGGATGAGGAACTGGATCAGGTAGACAACCCTCATCTCCATCGTCCTCATCATCCACAAAGATGGTCTCGGACTGCTCTAAAGAACCTGAGATATCGGGCCTAGTCCCCGAACTGGCCTCATCGAAGGTCACCTCACAGGTCTCTACCATTTTACTAGTCTCACAGTTCCAGACCCTATAAGCCCGCGAAGAAGTCGAGTAGCCTAGAAAGGTGCCATCACATGAACGTGACTCGAACTTATCTAGGTTCCCATACTTTAGAATAAAGCACTTGCACCCAAACACGCGAAAATGAAATACACTGGGCTTTCGCCCATATCTCAACTCATAAGAGGTGCGATGCAAGTGTGCCCTGAGAAAAACTCGATTTGAAACATGGCACGCGGTGGCTATAGCCTCAGCCCAAAACTTTCTCGGTGCAAAGTACTCATCAAGCATCGTCCTGGCCATCTCGACCAAAGTACGGTTCTTCCTCTCCACAACGCCATTCTACTGAGGGACGTATGGAGAAGAGAACTTGTGCTCTACACCGGTCTCATCGCAAAACCTCTCAAAGTAAGAATTCTTGAACTCGGTGCTATTGTCACTGCGGATCGCTCGTAAGGCACCTGGGAGCTCAACAGAAAGCTTACTAAACAAACCCTGAAAATGTGTATATGTCTCATCCTTCGAGGCTAAGAAAAACACTCAAGAATACCTCGAGAAGTCATCGACCACGATAAGGACATACCACTTCCCTCTTGCTGACTGCACTCGAGTTGGTCCAACTGTGTCCATATGGAGCAGCTGTCCTGGTGCATCGGTCATAGTCACTGTGACCGGAGGGTGAGAAGCGGCAACCATCTTGTCGTGCCGGCATGGAGCACAAACTAGATCTTTGACCATCTTGAGTTTCGACAGACCACGAATGAGATCATGGCCGCTAACTCGAGTCAAATGGTCAAATCCGATATGACCAAGTCTCCTATGCCAGAAAGTGAGGTCGCGGGACTCAGAAGCAACTAAACACCTGAGAGGATCACCAGAAGACTCAACAAAATCAGTACGAAATATCCTCCCATAATGAGAAATCCCGCAACCCAGACTACCCGAAGAATCAAGAATTTTGCAAGTGTTTTTCTTGAAGCTTACCTCGAAACCGTCATCGGTAAGCTGAAAGACTGAAAGCAAATTATACTGCAGCTTACTAAATAAGGCAACATCTTTCAAAATAAATGAATCATTAACGCGCACATTACCTTTCTCAATGACGCGCCAGACGAAGCGTCTCCAAAGGTGATCATCTCATCACCTGGAGCACGGGCTAGGGAAGAGAACCAACGGGAGTCTCCGGTCATGTGTTGAGAACAGCTGGAGTCAACAAGCCAAACCTCTCCCTTCCCTGGCCAGCGAACCTGAGTCAACAAGAGAGTGAAGGCTCAGTACTGGGATAAATCAAGAGTGATTTTGGCACCCAATACTGAGTAACACGTCGAGCAGAAGAAGTAGCTACACACGACTGACCTCTATCTACCCTACGCTCTCTGTCGCTCAAAGAAGTAGAAGGTCTACGTGCAGACCTAAAGCTGTCGTTGGGTCCGACTGCTATGGAAGAGCGAGTCAGAGTACCAACAACACGCTGATCACGCCGCGGGTAGCCATCTCATCGGGGAAACGAGATCTACCCTCAGAACGGCGGAAGTCACGACCAGGGGCATATCGAGGACGAAAACCAGAAAACTCAGAAAAACCAAGTTCTCGATGCTGCCCAAACCCATCAAGCTGAACAGTCCTAGACCTCGTGTTGGTCTTAGGTGCACTCAAGGTCTAGGGCTGACCATGAATACGCCTAAGTGCCTCAACACGGTCTCTACGTGCGATCTTGACGTGCCTGAAGCATCTCTCTATCGAGTGTCCATCTTTCTGATAGAAGGTACAATGGTGCTTCACCTTCTGAGAGATAGAAGTAGCATGAAGAGGCTTCGCCTTCTGAGAGGTCGAAGCAACAGGTGGAATCACCTTGCTGTCAGAAATCCCTTGGACAAAGCCCCCTGATTTGAAAAGAACTTTCTCAGTTCTAGGCTCAATCTCGATCACACCTGCTGCGATGGGTCTTAGAATAGCAGGTGGATGCTTCATAATATCCTCAAAAAAATCATATCCTAGACCTTGATTGAATTTACAAATCTTTGACTGGTCTAGAATAAGATTTAGCTTCTTCTTGCCTCCTACAAACCTCTCGAGAGTGTTCATAAGATATTGACACTCCCGAAAGAAAGAGGTGCAAGAAGAGCAGGGGGAAGAAGAGACAGCAGAATGTAATGGAGTAGAAGAAGAACCAATAGCAGAGGAACGAATGGCTTGTGCACACACAACCGCCTTAGAAGGAACAGTCCTACTGCTAGCCATTTGGTTCACGTCACTAGGCGTCTCTACCAAACCCTCATGCTTCTTCCCAACAGCACACACATTACAAGCAGATGGTTGCTTCTCTAGAAGGTCATTAGTTAGCTTCACACATTTTTCATCCAATGCAATCAAATTAGATTTTAGTTTGTTACAATCATTGCATGGTGAGCTAACATGGTTCTTAGAAGCAAATTGAGCCAATTTGTTATTATTGTCAATCATCTCTTGAAACTGTTTGGAAACCGATTCAAGCTCAGCAGTCAGTTTGGGACAGTTCATACATGAAGCAATGGGCTCAAGAAGAAAAGCTTGTAACTCAGCAATTTTATGATCTGCCCTTTTTAAGTTCATCTTTAAATTATTACAACTTTCACAAGTCTCGAGCAGATCGAGAAGCATGGTATAAAGACCTCCAAATGTGTTGTCCTTATCCTCACATGAGGTGCAAGATGTAGTCTCAACAACAGTAGATGAAAGAGCAACAGTCCTACTCATCTCTAGTTCAGCTAAGAGACTAATATTCTCCAACTTAATCATATCAAGCTCAGAGGATAGACTATCATGAGAGGTCCTTAATTTCTCCATGTCACCAAGCAAAGCACAGCATGTATCACATTCATCACGGGAGGGAGCAGATATAAGTGAAGTAAGCTCCCGTGACAATCTATCTACTTCCTTCTCCAACTCACTACACCTAGCTCTAGATCTAGCATGAAATTTACCTAGCTTAAGAAAAGCATCATTAAGCTGGTCATAAGAGGGGTATACCTCGTCGGAGTCAGAGTAGAGTTCGCTGTCGCTCACTTCGCCCTCAAGGGCCATGAAGTACATGCCGGAGAAGTCGTCGCCACCCTTGGGGTTTTGCTCGTCCTTCCCATCGTTGTCACTCCACCCTTCCACCTCGCTGAGGTCAAGGTCGTGAAGGCGGTGAGGACACCATGGAACAGCTTCTTTGCTTTGCCAAGGTTGCGGAACTTCTTGTCTTTGCTTGGCGACTTCTTGTTGCGGTTCTTGTCGGTGTAGACGTTCTTGCTGAACCACCGAAGTCATTTTTGCCCTCCAGCTTGGGGCAGTTTGCCCAAATGTGGTTGGGGCCACCACACTCAAAGCAAATCACACATCCTCCTCCTCTCTTTCTCTCTCTAACTCTCTTGTAAGCATGAGAGAATTTTCTGGCTAAGAGGGTTAGCTAGTTTTCTGGAAGCTATTCTAATAGGTCATCACTCATATCACAAACAACAGCAAGAGAAAAACCAGAAACTCCATCAAAAGGAAACTCACAAGTCGAACTGGGATCAGTGACCAACGCCATCGATTGTAACTTCAACTTACGAGAGACAATGTCAATCTCGTGAGTTTTGAGGCGTGAGTACAACGCATCAAGAGTCAAAATCGAGAGATCCGTGGTGTCCTTGATGGTGGTCACCTTCATCTCCCACACACGCAAGTCCAAAGCCGCAAGCATCTGATGAGCATTGTCCGAGTCGGGGTATGTGAGACCGACCGCTCGGAGGTTGCTAAAGATCTTGTGGAATCTCGCAAAACATTCATCCAAGGACTCTCCAGCAAGCATTTCAAACTTGTTGTAATCTCGCTTGAATTGGTCCTGTCGAACCGTCTTAATTTGGGTGGTGCCCTCATGGTAAGCATCGAGGGTCTCCCAAATGTCGAAGGCTGACGAAAGATGAGAAATGCGATCAAATTCATTTCGGCTCAAACCTTGGATAATAAAGTTCCTTGCCTTAGCATTCGCCTCAACATCAGCCATGTTTCCGGCATTGATGTTCTCATCGGCAGGAACAACAAAGCAAACTTTGACCTTGCGCAAAATCGCATAGCCCTGTACCTGAATGTAGGTCTCCATCCAACTCTTCCAAAAGGGATAGTCGATCCCATCGAAGATCGGGGGCTTGGTGGAATACTTATCCGTTGCCATGGCTCACAGACCGATTAAAGATCTATCAAGAAGAGCTAACTGGCTCTGATACTAATTGTAGGATCGAAAATGGAACAAAGGGGGGTGAATGGTGCCTCTTTAAAAACGCACCTCAAAAGTATCCATGAATGAAACTCCGCTCCAGTAGCTATGAAAAGCTATGAAGGAGATATTTCATGCCTGCTGCAGATACCAGACAAATAGAAGAGACAGCAGAAAAGAAACAACAGAGAAGAAACACAACGATCACCATACGCACATAAAAACCAGCAGCAACAGCAGTGGGCCGGTCTGACCGCTACTGACCGGCCGGTCAGACCGCCCTGGGCCGGTCAGACCGGTGACCTGTGGCCGGTCAGACCGCTTCAAACACGCCAGTCAGACCGCTCGGGCTACCCCGGTCTGATCGCCACTGGCTGAGCGATCTGACCGCCATGTAAGTTTCGGTCAGACTGGCCTCCCCGAGAGCAGAACAGCCAGTGAGCAGAAAACTGACTGAAACTTCAGATGGTTGCTGATTTCAAAGGAATTGAAGAATTAATTCAACTCTCTTCAGACCATAAGGTCAAGAACTTGTCCCAAATAGCATTGGGACCTTTGGGATCCAGGGATTTCACCAAGAAAACAAGAAATCAAGAATTTGAGTGAAATCTGAAAATGGTGTTGAGAGAGATGCTCATTTTCAGATTTCTCATGATTCATTCAACCTTTGCTTATGAAATTTTGCAATAAACTTAGCAAAGGTCTCAGGACTTGCAAACAAGAAACTCAAGCCATCTCCTAAAGGGAATCAAAAGATTCCATCATCCCCTGTCAAGGAAACCCTAGATTCCATAAAACAGAGCAAATTTAGTGAGGGATTCAGAAATCACAGGAGACATTGAATCTTCTTTTTGCTCTAAGGAATGGATTGGTCATATGACCATGATTATATTCCCATCATAGAGCACCAAGAAACAACTGTCCTAGCAAAGATTCAACTCAAGTTTATCTTCAACAGTGAAGAACAAATAGAAAACTCAAAAACAAAATCCATCACAGAATGAGCACAAAAAGGGAATAACCCAACACAATTCTTCTCATATTGATTTCGAGGAAGAGAGATGAATGATTACAAAGGTTTTAATCACATCCCACTCAGTACATGCTTGAGACTACTCACGCAGGAGCTCTCAGAGCACAAACACACCCACTATTCTTGAGCTCTCTACAGAATGGGATACCCTTCTACTCCATCTCCTTCTCCTTTTAACAATAGGGCTCATCCCCAAAAAAGGAAATCAAGAAGAGTCATACAACCTCCACTCCATGCCTCTCACACCATTGAGGCAAAAAGTCAACAACCAGATTTTGGAGGGAAATCCACCTCCTCCACTCATTTGCTTGAGTCAATTTACCAAATTGCCCCTCAAGCACCTTCCCGGAAGCTTCTGCCTCCAGTACCTTGACCGTCTGGACCTCGACTCCTCCCTGAGTCTAGTCCGGTCTGCTTAGCTGCACACGACCGCACCCGGCATCCTGACCGTCTGGACCTCAACTCCTCCCTGAGTCTAGTCCCAATCCTCTCGCTGCTGCCCGACGTGTCCACCCGACACCGACTGAGACCTCCGACTCCATCTGAGTCTAGTCTTGGTCTGTTCCGTCATGTACGACCGCAACTGACCTCCAAACCGTCTAGACCTCCAACTCCTCCATGAGTCTATCCCGGTTCTCTCGTCGTGGCCCGCTGTGTTCGCCACCAGTAGCTCCAGCTCCGGTTCCTCATCTCCCGACTCGCAACCACCTCACCAGCCTCGATCATCTTCAGCATCACTGACCGTCTGGACCTCAACACCTCCTGTGCCTTGTCCTGGTCCTCATCGCCTCACCATGACCTAGCTCCGAAGTCGTGCAGTCAGACAGACAAGCAAACCATCACATAGCACCGCACGAAATAGCATAATCAATATTAGCACATGTAAAGGTACTCAACCCTAGAATACCGAAAACAAACTCAAACTCACTAAACCAACCGTCAATTACTCATCACTGACAAGGGGATACATCCACATGGTCTCTCAAAATCATGTCTAAATAGGTCTACACATTTGATACAAAATTCTCTAGTCCATACTAGTGTACTAACTAGAATTTTATCCTAGGGTGACAAGGTATCCAGGAATCAATGTCAAAGGAGATATTAATAAGTTGGCAATAACTAATTTTAAAACTGAACTGAAATACATTGAATAAAAATATGCATACATAATAATTTAAAATAAAATAATTTTATTTGCAAAGTAGAATCAATATGGTCAAGGTGTGTAACTTACCTTGCTCCAAGTCTTGGTACTACAAATCGTCGAAATCGTACTATCTGGAATCGTCGTAGTCTACAGGTGAAGCACCAAAGAAAATAAACTTCAAATAAAATTCAAAAATTATAAAACATATATTGGGAGATAGATTATGAATTTAGATGAATTTAGTAATTTGAACGGGCTCCAACGGAGTTAGGATAAAGGAGAATGGGCTTCTGGAAGATTGAATTCTAAAGAAATTGATAAATAGGAATTTTTGGGATTATTTTTCTAAAGGAAAAGGCATTTATGATGTCATCAGGGGATTTTTCAATTTTGTCTGAATCATTTTTCTACAGGAAAATGGCTTTATGGTTTCTATTGGACTTGCCATTGGTTGAGAAACTAATATCTGCAATCCTAATGTACTATGATAATCAAACAGTGTTGACCAAAGTCACAAGTAGAAAGGATAATACGAAGTCCTCTATACTTGTGAAGCGTAGCCTTAAATTTGTCAGAAAACTAAGAAACTCCGGAGTGATTGCTGTGATCTATATTCACACTGAGAAAAATCCAGCATGCCCTTTTACAAAGGGTTTAGCACGGAAAGCAATTTTCATTGCATCTATGGACATGGGAATGGGGCCTATTTAAGTTACATCGCAATGGTAACACATACCTTCTTGATCGGAGATCCCGTGACTTAGGAAATGGGGGAAACAAATTAACGTTGTAACAAGAGAGTATATATTTAGTATACCCATGTTCGAATAAATAAAGTACTCTCGGCTGTATGGAAGGTTGGCATAAAGTCTTAATGTATTCTGTTATCCAAATAAGGAAAAGGTATTAGCCTGTAGGATACCTAGAAAGAATACACCTACTTGAACTTAACTGTGAGGTCATAGTTCACGAGAATGGGGCATTCTCTAGAAAGCTCATGAGTAACAAGTACCCAGTACTGATCGAGTCGAGTACTTCAAGCACTGTTCGTCTGAGTACAATTGACTCCAAGTACTGTTCATCCAAGTACTGTACCAATCGGAGTCTTTACTAGCACTCAAGCACATGACCATGTGAGGAAGATCTGAGTCCTTCAAGTACACCAGCTCACGACCATGTAAGGTACTCGGAGCTCACGACCATGTAAGGTGCTCGCGTGTGGTCGACCATGTGAGGAGCTTAAGTGTGCTCGACCACAGGAAAATCCAATAATTGGTACCAAAGTGGTGATCACACGGATCCTAGGAGGATTCCCTGGGGTGCAAGATCAGCGTCTCCTACCTCCGGAAGATCCACTGGCGCCAGCGGGTGTTGAGTGGTGGTTCTTGACAGTGACCAAGAGATGGTGGCGCAGATGGCACCAAAGGAGGCCGGAATCATGCTACGCTACCCCGTGCTCACGCGCACGAACTACACCTACTGGGTGTTGCTCATGCATGTAAATTTATAGGCTCAGGGAGTCTAGGATGCAGTGAATCCCAGCAGTGCCGAATACCCTATGGACCAAATGGTATTGGCGGCCATTCTCCAAGCGATGCCACTGGAGATGCTGGGAACGTTGGCAACCAAGAACACCGCTAGGTCTACATGGGAGGCCAGCAGAACAATGCGCATGGGAGTCTAAAGTTCTGTTAATCCTCCTCACAAAAAATAGAAATAAAATAATACAACCCTATCCTTTTCAAGCCGCGTTTATCTTGTACTACCTCCATTCTTTTTTACTTGGCTTTTTAGAATTCGTGCCGTCAAACATATTAAAGTTTCACCGTTAATAGATTTAAAACTATCTAGATTGGCTATACAAAAGTTACATCGTTAGATTTGTCGTTAAAAAGTATTTTCATAATATTATAATTTTACTGGTATATCTTAGTGTAATGTTATAAAAAATAGCGGTTAAAGTCGTATATTGGAGATCATAAAAAATAAAAAAACGTTAAGTAAAAAAGAACGAAGAGAGTGACATATTCTAAACAAAAGAAAATGTTGTTTTCAACATACGAGGACCATTTCGTTACGCACGTCAGCGCCGCTTCATGAATGCAGTTTTTTCAAGAACAGACCACTGCTCGCGCGTGTAGTACACATTTTAAGCTATGATGGCTTCTTGGGGATGCCTCGAGGACAATCTATATGTAGCGCGTGCGCACGCCGTAGCCCTTGCATTCACACGGTACTACCCAAAATGTAAGCCGCAGAAAACTCAAAGAACAGTAAGTTTTTAATTCTTCTATTTTCTGAAAAGTCGAACGGTGATTTCATGTGCAATTTACCATCTATTTAAATCATCATGTTCCTTCAAAGGATTTGATGTAACATTTAGATTTATTAAGCCCCCGCTCCCACCACCCCAAAAAATAGTAATAAAATAATCTAGTCCTAGCCTAGATATTTAAGCATGTTTAAAATTTTAGAATCTAAAATATCCTTTCAGTTCAAAATACTAACTACTTCCATCCAATGGCTGCCCAAATCTAAGTTTTCATGTTTTGAAATGATGTTCGGGCAAACTAATGTCCACATGTATCTAAGTAAGGCTAAGTATGACACTTAGATATGAATTTATAGCTAGTATTTTACCATTATTTCTAGGATGAAAAGGTTTATGTGTTGAATGTCAACAAGTGAGGTATAATAGCACAATTATTAATAGGGACTTAACTATAAACTTAATATGAATATAATTTACATAGTAAATTAATGTAACACCTCGACTTAACAAAACCGTGAGGTATCACCTGCAACTACTATCGCTGTCAATTTTAACTAAATAAATAAGCATTACCAACACCCATGCTTTAGGCATAACCATTTAACATAATAACGAACATAAATTTCATCAACATAGTAAACCATAAATTAAATTTAATATGAACCAATTAATTACCAACAAAATCATAAAAAAGTCTAAACTAAGGAACATACCAAATATAAATCTCACGAACCTTAAGGAAGTAAGGGAAACCATAAGTTATCCAATTATTACAATGGAAGATACTAAATTGTTCATGTCCATAAATGATGAATTACTAGGTGGAGTAAAGGGATACAAAAGTGCAATTGTTTCATGTTCTACTTTTACCCAATGCATGTCGCCTTCAACGATCACCTAAAAACAACAAATAAATAAAGGTGAGTCCATAACTCAGCAAGTATAAAACAGAATAATAAATGATGTATCATCTCATTAACAATTCGCATCTATTTATCATTAACTCAATTTCTCATATTCATTCTCATCAATTTCCATTCATGTGTCTCATTATCTCAAACTACTTTTCATTTTTCATGTATGCAATTTAATGCTCATGCTCATGACTCAACTCATCTTCTGCTTATACCGGCATACATGGAGTGAAACATGAATGGAAATAAAACTTTGCAAGCCAAGAGTTCATCCATTTGCAAGCCAAGAGTTCTAAGGTTAGGGTTTGAGAAGTGTGAGTGTTGTAGTATATTCTCTAGTCCTCCAGGTGGAGTGGCTATAAAACTTTTATCCTTAAATAGCAATACATCAACTTTATTTGTCTCTCATGAATCCCTCTTGTTTTGTTTGATTTGATGTTGACCTTGCTGGTTTTGATCTTCTCTCTCCCTTTCATGATCGCGCTGTATGCCAAGAATGATTAAGTGATAGAGATATCTCATAGAAATCAATTCTCACCTATCTAGGCATCAGGTTTGCAAGTTCCTAAAATTGCCCAATATTGTTTGGATTTAACATTTTCAGGAGATTTCTTGATCTAGGTGTTTTTGGCTCAAATCTTCAGAAGTTCTTGCTTGCTATCACATGTGGGGATATATTTAGAGCCATCTTGGCCATCCTTCACCCTTGAGCAAGTTATATTCTTTGTTTTTGGTTTTTGTCTGATTTTGGTGTGATCTTTCTTGTTCTTCAAAAAGGTTTAAAGTTTGACATGGATTATTGCTATCTTTGGATGGAATAGGTTTTTGAGATCTTAAGCAAGATGTGTACAAAATTTTATATCATTTGGACTTGGATTTTTGCAGTTGCACCAAAAGTTGCTTTGCATTGGGCTAATTTTTCTGTTCTGGAATAGAGGCTGGTTAGACCACTAGAGGCCAGTCAGACTGGCAACTAGCTAGTGGTCAGAGCACTAGGCTCCGGTCAAACACTCCTGGTAGCTGGTCTGACCACTTGAGTGCTGAATCCTTTGGATTTCACTGTCTTGAGTTGATAGCTTTGGTTTTGATTTTCAATCCTGATCTTCATTGCTATGCAGCTATTGAAGTGAAGGATAGTGAATCCTTAGATGAGTTGTGGGAAAGGTTTATCATTTATGATTTATGTGCTTTTGGTTTTACCTTTTTTTGATTCTGAGAATGCACGCCAGATGTTGAGTGCACTTGATATGAAGGTTTGGGGAATAAAGATCACTTTTATCAATGGCAACACTATCATGAGTAAGCTTACTATGAATAAACTCTACTCGAGATTGAAGACGCATGAGATTGACTTCATCTCGCGTTTCCCCAAGACAGAGCCGATGACACTTATGATTGACCATACTCAGAGCAACTGTTCTAGATCTTTTGATTTTGGCTCTTCTAGATTTTGATTGCTAGCTTTGCATTCTTTGAGCGATGAGCTACTAGAGAAGCTTCCTAAGAATGACTTAACCCTCCTACCTACAAAATTTACATGAGCGTACAACAAGGTTAGGAACAAGAGAAGGAGTGGTCCTATCACTTGCATTGAGTGTGGTGAGGTGAACCACATTCAGGACAAGTGCCTCAAATTAAAGGGCAAGGAGAAGGACATCCGAAGGTGTCCTCAAGCTCGTGACACAAAGTCCAAGAAGCTCAACTATCGCAAGTTTGTTAACCGGGTCCTTACCACTCTTGAGAACGTTGACACGAGCAATGTGGACTTAGGGACAGAGGACGACGTGGATGACTCTCACAGCAACAAGAAGATCATGGACTTCGCCGACATGTGTTTCACGGCCAATGGCAAAGCCACCAACATCAACTCCTCCAACGATGAGCCCTACAGTGATCCCGGTGAGGTATGTCCCTCTTCCAAAGAGATAAAACGTGCTCTTGTTGTTGCTAAACAAAAACAACGATGAGCCCTATAGTGATCCCGGTGAGGTATGTCCCTCTTCCAAAGAGATAAAACGTGCTCTTGTTGTTGCTAAACAAAAACTAAAGAAATAAGCTAAGTTAATCAAGAACCAAGACATCATAATTGACAACTTGAACCTAGAAGTGGTTAGGCTCAAATTCATGAATCCTGTTGATGAAAACTGTAAATCTTGCTTATGATTGCATGATAAAATGGCTAATCTAAAAATTGTGCATTCCTCTGTTGTTAGTCAACTAAAAGATGCTCTAGAAGAACTAGCATCTATCAAGTCTAGTGTGGTCATTATTGTTTGAATGATATTGCCTTGGATGTGATTCCTTTATATGCTATCCCTTCATCATGATCAAATTGTGCATTACTTAAAATAAAATTTGATAGTGCCACTAAGGAATTGCTTAAATTTAATCCTGATCACACTTGCTCTCAATGTGAGGATATCAAACACATGATGAAAGAAATGAATAAAATGCTTCTTTATTCTAGAACTGAATCATGTGAAGGTTGTTGTAAGCTCACAATTGAACTTGGTGATCTTAAAAAGACACTAGAACATAAATGTAAAAATAAAAAATCCTTGTCCATTGCTATATGTAAGAAAGTTATTAATTCTATGCTGAAATTGGGACCAATTTAGTCCATTGTTGCATCTAAGAAAGTTATTTATTTCATTTCATGTGCATTTTATGTTGAAATTGGGACTAATTTGGATGAGATGCATAAGACATTTAGAGTCAAGTTCAAGGAGTAGTTGGGTAGGGTTAGAAATTCCTCTTATGTGTCTTATGAGGTCTTGAAGGTTGAGGTAGTTGTCTATAAAAAGAGATATGCTAGGGCAACCAAGAACAATGAGTGCACATCATGTGAGAACCCAGCCCAAGAGAACGACTACCTCAAAAAGCCAAAGAGATCCTTGATCAATCTAAGGTGAGTATGAAGAACAGAGGTTTAGGATTTAATTCCCTAGAGTATTCCAAGAACCACCCACCTAAGGTTGTGAGAGTAGTTGAGAGTGGCAAGTTTGAGGTAAAAAACCCCCTGAGCCTCCCAAGATTGTGTTTAGGTCAGCTGGTTTTGCCCAAACCCCTTCTAGCAAGACAAGTGCTTCCACTTCAGCAGGTCAGACCCCTTAAAAGATCAAGTACCATTACACCTTCTGCAAGAAAAATAGTCACATTATTGGGTTCTACTTCTGTAGAGCCAAGATTCAGAGAAAATAGAGGATGAATGCTTTGTGACCCATTAGAGATGTTCTTTTGCCTGTGAGCTAGGCAGCATGTCTTTCCTTCTAGATATTGGTCTAGATTTATAGATGAGTTCTTTGACTCCTTTCGTGGGCCTATGCGGCACTTTGTGTTAGGATATCATGAGGATATACCATGAGTAGCGTCTAGATATGGAGAGTACCACCCTTTTGGTAGGTCGATTCGAAGAGGTCTAGGTGATTCTTGTGTGCATCCTCATGATTTTCATATTAACCATTTTATTTCTGTTTCTACTGTTGTTCCTAGATATCGTGTGGCAAAGTACTAGATTGTTTAGTCTTTCATTACTAACCCCAGTACTGAGGCACAAATGTTTCCTGCTCGTGCCCTGTAGGTCCGTCGAGTGCGGAAGGAGGGCGTGTGGCTTATTGACTCTAGGTATTCCCGACACATGACCAGAGATTCTCAATGGTTCTCCTCACTTACTCATGCATCTGACAACGAGTTGATTATGTTTGGGGATGCTTCTACTGAGACCATGGCTGCTAAGGGCATTGTGTGCATCAACAGCGAATTCATGCTTAAGGACGTCACTTTGGTAAGTAAGGTAAGGTATAATCTAATATATGTTTCCCAACTTCTTGATAAGAGTCTAGATGTGAGATTCAAAAGTGGAAAATGTAGAGTTCTAGACTCCTTGGGTGAGTTTATTTTTGTGATCTCTAGATTTGAGGGGTATTTAGTACTGATATTGGTTTCTTTTCTAGCTCTGGCCCTGCGTGTCTTGTAGATTTTGATTCTCATGACCTAGTACTATAGCATTATAGGCTTAAATATATTGACTTCAATCACTTGACTAGAGACAGTAACAAGGACCTTGTTAGAAGATTGCCTAGGCATAAAAGTTAAAAGGACTTAGTTTGCACACACTGTAGACGTGGTAGGATGGTTTCTGCTTCTCATCCGTCTCTTACCATAGTGATGACCGATGGACCTAGACAGCTCTTTCACTTAGACAGAGTTGGTCCTCTAGAGTCTAGTCTGCAGTAGAGAAGTGGTATGTACTTATTTATTGTAGATGACTACTCTATGTATTCTTTGGTGTATTTTCTTGCTTCTAAGGATGAGGCTTTTGGCTGCTTTAGAGAGTTGGCCCTTAGGTCAGCAGTTGACCTCTTAGGAGCCTTAAAAGTCATTAGGAGTAACAATAGTACAGAATTCAAGAACTCATATTTTGCCACTTTCTACATAGAGAGGTTTAGAGCACCAGTTTTTTTTCACCTAGAGTCCCCCAGTAGAATGGAGTTATAGAGAGAAATAATAGAGCCCTTGTAGAGATGGCTAGGATCATGCTAGGTAGCATAGTACCCTTACGAGATTTTGGGCTGAGGCCATTTTCACTGCTTGCTATGTGACTAATAGGGTATTCTTGAGATTGTCTATTGGCAAGATTTCTTTTGAGTTGAGAGTTGGTCATAGGCCTAGCGTCTCTCATTTCAAGATATTTAGTTACAAGTACTTCATTCTTGAACATGGAAATTTGGATAAATTTGAATCTAAATGTTATGATAGCATTTTTCTTGGATATTTTGCTCATTCTCGTGGCTTTCGTGTATTTAATTTGGAGACTAACGAAATTATTGAGACTCATGAAATCACTTTTGATGAGGCTAGTCTTGACAAAGTGAACATTCTTGTGTAAAGTTTTCGGAATTTTATCTATTTTAAATTTTCCTCAAAAATTCTTTGAAGGTCACTGATTTACAAAACACATTATTTGAATTTAGAAAATTTCATAAATATGTTTAAAATACTCCAACATTTATTTCCAGCACAATGAACTTATATTTAATTTTTTGGGGTGTTACATCAATGATGTTTCAAGAAATGGTCTTCACTATAAATTTTCCTTAGCGACTTTTAAATCATCTTTTCATATTCTAATTTTAGTTCAATTTGGGTTTAGTCAATTGTATTCTTTTTCTATGTTACAGTTCATAAGTTATTTTCTAGAGGAACTTTAGTCAAAAGGCCGGAAAGCTAAGTGTTAGCAAAACACAAGAAAAAAATTTTAAATTTTACATATTTTAAACTTCCTAAATTTTGGGACGTTACATCAATTTTGGATTTTGAATTGAATTTGGGTTTCAAATTTGAATTCAGATTTCATTGCTTCCAACTTTTTTGTCATTTTATTATTATTACTATTACTATTTATTGCATATTACTCCTTGTGTTATTTTGCTTATTAGCAAAAATTTCAGAAACGCCTAAAAAAATTTCTTCCAAATGTCAGCAAGACGGATAAAAAGTTTAAAATTTTTCATTTTTCCCAACATTCCAATTTTGGGATGTCACACTTCTTCAATCATTTTCTGCCTGTTCTTTATACCAAAACTCCCTGTTCCTTTTCGCTAATACTCTAGCCCATGAAGTAATCAGTGTTTGCTCTGTCTCCTCTCCATGCTAGGAAAGAATAGTGGTGTATGTTAAATATTGGGTACATGCTGTTATAAAAATAGTTCCCTCTTAGTCAAGATCAGGTCTGCTGGAAAATGCTCGACTTCTATATTAAATATTTCATGTCTTCTAGCCTATAGTCATCTTACAAGCGATCGGGCTAGCTTATATTTGTGCTGCTCCTAGAAAAAAAATGGTACGAGATAACTTCAGACGGACGTAGTAACCAGTGAAACTCTTGTTTCTCCTAATTTGATGATGTTTTCCGAGGAATGCTTCGTAGGAGAGATGAAGTTAAGAGGATTTGATGTAACATTTAGTTTTGTTAATCCCCATCCCCAAAAATAGAAATAAAATTATACAGTCCTATCCTTTTCAAGCCGTGTTTATCTTGTTACTTGATTTTTTAGAATTTGTGTCTTCACATATTTTAATATTTGACCGTTAATGGACTTAAATTATCTAGATTGACTGTAAAAAATTACATCATTAGACTTGTTATTAAAAATACTTTTATAATATTATAATCTTATCGATTATCTTAATGTGAAATTATAAAAAATAGCAATTAAAGTCATATTTCGGATACCGTAAAAAATTAAAAACGTTAAGTAAAAAAAGAACGGAGTGAGTAACATATTCTCAACAAAAGAAAATGTTGTTTTCAACTTACGAGGAACATTTCGTTACGCACGTCAGCGCTGCTTCATGAATGCAGATTTTTTTTCTTGAGGAGCATACATCAAAAAGTCAAGATCAGGTCAGCTGGAAAATGCTCGACTTCTATGTTAAATATTTCATGTCTTCTAGCCTATAGTCATCTTACGAGCGATCGGGCTAGCTTATATTTGCGCTGCTGCTAGAAAAAAAAAATGGTACGAGATAACTTCAGACGGACGTAGTAACCAGTGAAACTCTTGTTTCTCCTAATTTGATGATGTTTTCCGAGGAATGCTTCGTAGGAGAGATGAAGTTAAGAGGATTTGATGTAACATTTAGTTTTGTTAATCCCCATCCCGGAAAATAGAAATAAAATTATACAGTCCTATCCTTTTCAAGCCGTGTTTATCTTGTACTAACTCCAATATCTTTTACTTGATTTTTTAGAATTTGTGTCTTCACATATTTTAATATTTGACCGTTAATGGACTTAAATTATCTAGATTGAGTGTAAAAAATTACATTATTAGATTTGTTATTAAAAATTCTTTTATAATATTATAATCTTATCGATTATCTTAATGTGAAATTATAAAAAATAGCAATTAAAGTTATATCTCGGATACCGTAAAAAATTAAAAACGTTAAGTAAAAAAAACGGAGTGAGTAACATATTCTCAACAAAAGAAAATGTTGTTTTCAACGTACGAGGACCATTTCGTTACGCACGTCAGCGCTGCTTCATGAATGCAGATTTTTTTTTCTTGAGGAGCATACATCAAAAAGTCAAGAACAGACCATTGCTCGCGCGTGTACTACACATTTGAAGCTATGACTGATGGCTTCTTGGGGATGCCTGGAGGACAATCTATGTAGCGCGTGCGCACGCCGTGGCCATTGCGTTCACACAGTACTACCCACAATGTAAGCCGCAGAGAACTCAAAGAACAGTAAGTTTTTAATTCTTCTATTTTCTGAAAAATCAAACGATGATTTCATGTGCAATTTACCATCTATTTAAATCATCATGTTTCTTCACAGGATTTGATGTAACATTTAGTTTTGTTAATCCTCCTCCCGAAAACAGTAATAAAATAATACAGTCCTATCCTTTTCAAGCCGTGTTTATCTTGTACTACCGCTATTCTTTTTTACTTTATTTTTTAGAATTCATGCCGTCAAATATATTTCACTGCTAATAGATTCAAAATTATCTATATTGGTTATACGAAAGTTACATAATTAGATTCGTCATTAAAAATATTTTCATAATATTGTAATTTTACTGGTATATCTTAGTGTAGTGTAATAAAAATGTTTAAAATCATATATTTGAGACTGGAAAAGATTAAAAACATTAAGTAAAAAATAACGGAGAGAGTAACATATTCTCAACAAAAGAAAATGTTGTTTTCAACATACGAGGACCATTTCGTTACGCACGTCAGTGCTGCTTCATGAATGCAGTTTTTTTTTCTTGATGAGCATACATCAAAAAGTCAAGAACAGACCACTGCTCGCGCGTGTACTACACATTTGAAGCTATGACTGATGGCTTCTTGGGGATGCCTGGAGGACAATCTATGTAGCGCGTGCGCACGCCGTGGCCATTGCGTTCACACAGTACTGTAACACCCCCGTTTTTAGGGACGAGAATGTCGTTACCTTCCGTAACAGGTCAGAAGTTCAGTTACGGACAGAAGAAGTATCATGCCTGCTTACGAACATTTAAAAGAGTTAATTTCATTGAAATAAGACCTAATGGCCAACTTTAATAATAATACGGGCGTCCAAGCCCAAAACATAACTTACATGCAGAAGAGTCGAAGAAAACTCCACAGTAACGCTTGAGTGCAGTCGTAACCCTAACACGAACACTTGTCGCAATCACTTTTGCTTCTGATATCTGTTGGGGGAAAATTATGCAAGTCTGAGTACCAACCACTGTACTCAGCAAATCACATGTGGAAATACTATATATCTACTTGCCAGGATATTCTCAAGGAAAGGGAATATAGATGTTTTATTACGAGGTAGATGCAATTTTATTTGCAAACAAATAAAATTTAAAACATTTTCTCCTTAAGATCAGGGGTTCTTGTTATCAGACAAAGTTTCATCATTACTCCAATTAACAACATCAAAAACGCTACTTATGCCTCGTTGTTGGAATCACCCAATTAACACAACTTCATTAACCGGAAGCACGGCGTATTCGAATACCATTTATTTCACTCTGCAAAGTTGCCCTGCTTTACCCGCAAGATTTCTTAATCCACGTCTGGTTTTAAGAAAACAAGCCTTTTCGCTGCTCAATTCTTTATATAGCCTCCACCTAGTAGGCCTCCCAATAAGCTCAGGCTGCCCCTGACTTATCTTAGCCTACTATTGTGCGGCACACATAACACATGATCGAAGTTCAGATCGATCGGTCAGATTGTTTAAATAAAATAACCAACCTCCATACGGCCCTGCTTAATCCCTTCCGTATGGACTCGCACTTTGCCAACTGCTTTTGTAGATATTCAATCGAACTTAAGCAGCTACTAGACCAGGGTTGACGTATCAATGCTTGTGGTTGGGCAATCACTGTGTCTGTTACTTGGCACAACGGTCTTGTCCTTTTACTTTCATGAGGTTCGCAACTTCCATCTTAGGGTAAAGCGGTGGACGAAATCCGCCACACGGACCTCCACACCCTTTTTACCCTAATCTGCACAACAGCATCACCAGCCTAGGGTATAGTGTCCCATACCACCCTACCCTAGCCGGGTTTTCCAAATCTACCGGCCCACGGCCACAACCTTAGTAGTGTAAAATGTTGAATGAGATGATCTTAGATATATTTATACAATACTCTAATAATTACTAAGGTTGTCAAGGCGAATATGGTCATCAATGTAAACAGGGCTTTTTCAGTGGTAGGATTTATCTAAATAGCATGCCATTCTAAACATTTTATTTCAAGAAACTAACATTTCACAATTATCAATAATGAAAATACATTAAGTAAATAATGCAAATTTCATCGAATTCAATATGATCAAAAACATATGACTTGCCTCTTTGTCCTTTATCTCTGATTATCTCCACGTAATCTTCGGTGTGGACACCGACTTCTTTAATTGCTCTTGTAGTCCTTCGGTTGACCAGCTCGTGTGGTCGCGTACTAGCGTGGAAGACGAACACACAAGTCCCTGTTTTGCGGAACGCAAGCTGGGAACAAAATACAAATAAATAACCAAAATAACATAAAAAGGTAGGTGGAACGGTCAGGGTTTAGGTGTGTGGGATGGTCGAGGTTGTACATGTGGCGGATGGATTCTCGGTGAATGGCGGAAGGTGTGGATGGCATCAATTTGTAGGGTTAGGCTATTTGTTTGGGTTGTTTAGGGTTTCACTAGAGTTTAGAGCAGTAGTGCGAGTATGGAAAGAGTGTAGATGGGCTCCAGACAACAAATCGAATACAAGTGTTAATAGGGTTTCAGTGAATGAAAGGAGTTTGTATTGAAATAGGATTTAGGGTTTGAGGTTTTTAGGATTACTGTATCTGATATGAGGAAATGAAGCTGAGAAATGGGTCGGCGAGCTCGAGACGATCAAAATGGGCACAAATATGCATTTTTGGGCTATATGAACAGTAACGGGTCGGGTTGCTACAGTAGCGGGTGCGGTTACTGTTCACTAACGGGTTGGATGAATAGTACCGGGCTGACACTATTCATCATCTTCTTCCTCGCGTTGCTACAGTAACCGAAAACAGAGAAAGCAAAAATTGGGGAGATCTTGAGCTGTGGTGCATAGAAATGAAAACCGGGGGTATGGGTGGACTCATGTGGTTCCATTTTTGTGGTCGGCGAGAGCAGGGGAGGCGTCAATCGCCGGCGGCGAGCTCAAATACTCGGTGCGGTTTTTGGCGGTAAAAGCTAGTTCCTAGGGTTTGGGGAATCGGGTCTTTGGCGTTTGAACATGCTCTGGGCTAGGGCAAGCTCATGGGGGTGGTGGTTCGGTCCGGGGAGGCTTGTGCGAGGTCGGCCATGGTGGGGTCTATGCGGCTGGCAGCGAACTTTGGTGGTGGCGAAGAGGAGAGCCTAGGGAGTTAGGGCGGGGGCTTGGGGAGGTTTCTTAGGTTATGAGGAGGTCACCACAGCAAGCAATTGGAAAGTTATCAAGTAAATTAAAAGAATCGGTTTAGGGCTTACCATGGAGAACTTCGGCGATTGCCGGCAGTGGAGGAGATGGGAGACCAATTGGGCCGGCAGGGGGCTTCTCTGGAGGGTATGAGGGAGGTTGGAAAGTTCTCTTGTCTTTATAGATGCCCGAAGGCGGTTCGGTGGCAGAAGGTCAGTTAGGGCAGTGGCGGTCGCCTTGGAGCAATCGGGAGAACTCAGGCAGCTGGCAGGGGAGGACGGAGCTGGCAGGGCGTGCTGGCGCGGGATAAGTTAGTCGGCTTGGAGGCGTCGACGAAATCGGGCGGCGGTGACAAAAATCTGGACGGCAGTGTAGTTGTCTGATGGTGAATAGTGCAAGCGCAAAAGTTCTTGGTTGAGGCAATGTCGGCAGAATTTAGGGAATGGATTGAGTTGAGATTCGTGTTGTTTATGGCAAGGATCAAAGGGAACACCAATTCAAAATGAAATTTTGAATTTCTTGCAAAAATCGGTTTGTTTCAACCTACCCCTCTTAAAAAGAATCTCGACCTCAAGATTCACCCATGTTAAAGAGTGGGATAAAAATAAAACTTGTTACAGTTCTAAGTCCTTTCCATAGATCTTGTTTGTCACTCAAGGCAAGCTTTCAGAGGTGGCTGTAACTAGTGCTTCTATTGGTACTTTGTCCCTTTCTGGTTATCCGAGTCTCTGTGGCTTCATGAAGATCTTTTCAAAGTATAGTTGTGACTTGTACTGTTTAGTCTGAGATGATCCCATATGGAAATTCATGTAATACCATGATTATGTCAGGCAGAGTTCTGCTAACTTCATCTCTTTTGTTGGTTTGTCTATCTGGTAGGGAATGTGCTACTTTTAATCAATTGATCTATAATTACTCAGTCTCATATCCTTCTCATGTCTTCGAGAGTCTTCTAGTATACGTCTTGGCATGCTATGTACTTTGATGTTTCTCTCTTCGTATCATCTTTTTCCTGGCCTTGTTTATCTTTGCTCTATCAGGGTGTATAAGAAGTTGTAAGAGGAAATTTTATTTTGTAGTTAAATCTTTCAATCCCCTCTTCATTCGATATTCATGACTGTGAGATTTCAAGGCTTCTTGCTTACTCTTCGACGAACTCTGTTGAAACTTTTTGTCGCAACTTAAGATAATACTTAGTGATCACACCACAATAGACCTTTGTTTTTAATACATCCGTCACTGTCTCTCTTCTTGGGTAACATTAAATATTTGCATCGTAGTTCTTATCTGCTTGTAACCTTGTAGATTTAATCCCAGTTTACTAAGTCATGAGTAGTATGTTTCCTTTTAGGTACTGACATCTCGACGTAGAAGTCACAATCCTTTCATCCTGTATATATCCCAGTTTACAAATTTATAACTAGTATTTTACCATTATTTCTAGGACGAGAAGGTTTCATGTCCAATGTCAACAAGTGAGGTATAATAGCACAATTATTAATAACGACTTAACTATAAACTTAATATGAATATAATTTATAGTAAATTAATGTAATACCTCGGCTTAATAAAAGCTCAAGGTATCATCTGCAACTACTATCACTGTCAATTTTAGTTAAATAAATAAGCATTACCAACACCTAGAATTCAGGCATAACCATTCAACATAATAGTGAACATAAATTTCAGCAACATACTAAACCATAAATTAAATTTAATATAAACCAATTAATTACCCAAAAATCGTAAAAAAGTCCAAACTAAGGAACGCATTAAATAAAAATCTCATAAACCTTAAGGAACTAAGGGAAATCATAAGTTATCCAATTATTACAATGGAAGATACTAAATTGTTTATGTCCATAAATGATGAATTACTAGGTGGAGTGAAGGGGTACAAAAGTACAATTGTTCCATATTCTACTTCCACCCAATGCATGTCGCCTTCAACGATCATCTAAAAACAATAAATAAGTAAGGATGGGTCCATAACGCAATAAATATAAAATAGAATAATAACTGAGGCATCATCTTATTAACAGTTCATATCTATTTATTATTAACTCAATATCTCATATTTATTCTCATCAGTTTCCATTCATGTGTCTCATTATCTCAAATTACTTTTTATTTTTCATGAATGCAATGTAATGCTCATGCTAATGACTCAACTCATCTTCTACTTATACCGGTATATGTGGAGTTAAACACTCGTCGGTGTTCACTCATACCCGCACTATTTAGTGCAGGGATCAATTACCCATCTTTTTTTATACGGGGACCTCATTGCCTATATTTTCCAGATGGGGATCTCATCCCACTCCCGTGGGTCACATCTTTCCATAATGAATGCTCAACATGTAATGCAAAGATTATTATCTTTCTTCATTATCAATTGATATACTTATCATTATTCCACAGTCACCATCATCATTAATTTATCGTAAGCATATGAGTAATATAAAATAGGCATAATCATAATCATATAAATCACCATGGCAATTATTCAACCAATTAAACAACAATTTCAACACTCAAATTACCATTCTACCATGCACTTACTTTTCTAGTTGCATACATACATATATGTATGTATGTGTGCGTGTGTGTATATACATACATACATAAGTATACATATGTATGTATATTTATGTGTATATACATATAAATAGATACACACACATGCATGCGCGCGCGACACACACCCACACACACCCACCCACACCCACCCACACACATATACATACATACATACATACATACATACATACATACATACATACATACATACATACATACATACATACATATTAGTATATGAGTATACCTAAAATGATAAAGAAGTACCTTTTACACCCGGGTGTAATTACACCCACCTCTAATATACCACCTAAACAAACTTGAAATACTCCTTTATCATTTTAGGTATACTCATATACTAATTATAAGATACTCCATGTGAACCACACAAAAAAATTGTAAGGGAGTCCATAGTTTTTAGCATATTTTATAAATACCTTCATATACGCACATAAAAAGGAGTATGTCGAAAAAATGTGCATACCACATTTGAAAATAGTGTTCATACCACCTCTATGGTCTTAAATACTCGTATACTACACGTATATACCCTCCGTTATGCGAGATACTCCCTACGTTGTGAGATACGACATAGCGTGTAATTACACCCGGGAGTAGAAAAGAGGTTTCCTATATATATATATATATATATATATATATATATATATATATATATATATATATATATATATATATATATATATATATATATATATATATATATATATATATATATATATATATATATATATATATATATAGTAAAAATAACGAGTGGACACAAAGCATTTCCGTACACTCCCACTACAAGAAAACCCCCCTCTAGGCACGCTTTCATAGTAACGCACGCTGAAAGCGTCTCTACATGGACACGTAAAGACGCTTCTTGACACGACTTTTTGAGCATATCAATGTGACACGACATTTGACACGCTTTCACCGTCAAAAGGCATCTAAAGACACTTTTTAACATGATATTGAAAGCACCTCAAAATGACACGGTGTTAGACACGCTTTTAATCGTTAATAGCATCTAGACATGTTGTTAAGCGTATCATACAAGCGTCTATAGCCATCTAAAGATGCCTTTTGACATGATACTAAAAGCGTCTCAAAATGACACGGAGTTAGACACGCTTTAAATCATCAATAGCATCTAGACACGTTGCAAAGCGTAACAAACAACTATCTGCATACATATTAAAAATGTTTTTTGCTTTGATATTAGAAATATCTCAATATGACACGAAATTTCAGATACTTTTGACCATCCGTAGCATGTAGACACGTCGTAAAGCGTATCAAACAACCGGCATAGCCACTTCCAAATTTCCCGGTCATCCGAGGCATTCTCAATCGCGCCATCAGTCCATCACGTCTCCACATGGACATCTGCTGCAGCTAATTAAGTTGCCAATATTAGTGTGTTGTTTTATTAAGTGTGATATTTTGTCTAATAAAATATCAGTTTATAAAGAAAAAGGTTTCTTAGTGTGGTGGTTTGGCCCTTTATTGCAGCTTTATTTATATTTTTAATTAATTTAATAGGTAGGTCTCTAGTTCCAGTCCAACTTAATGCAACATTTTTTTATCGTTTTCAACTGTGGAATTAGAAGAAACAAACAAAAACTAGGACCATGAGTCCAATCGAAGAGATTGAATTCATACAACCATTGTGAGTGCTAACCATCAACCTATAAACCAATTTGTGAAGGTCATTAGGAAAAAAATGCTAAAAACATTTATATGTGAATATCGTTAGGTGCAAAATGTTAAGATTTATTTAATACTTTAAAACCTCGTTAAAATCTATTAGTAGGATTGTATACACAACTTTATACGTTAGTACGGATCCAGAGTTTTGTTCAGTGTTAGCGGACAACAATACAGTAAAATAGGCATAACTTTTGCATACCAAAGACTTATTACCTAGTTTGACTCCCAAAATTCGATCGTTTCATGCCTTTTTGAGCCTTGCAAGTTTCAACACCTGCATACTGCCCGTACTTGCGAACACGTAGGTAATTTATACATGGCTCGAACATATATGTACCCTCATAAAGTTAACCTAAGATAGCATGAAAACACACTTGTGGCCTAGCTCAACTATCAAATCTATGACTATTAGACTTTTATTTGGTGAACTTTTGTTGCTACATTGTTATTGTCGACATTTACGTACAAATATTTGTCGACATGTGATTTTGATCGTATGATATATTCTTGAGTTTTGTTGTCCGCAATGGGTGTGCATTATTGACATGCGTCATATTTACATATTTTTACCTGTCATTTTACCCTATTATTTTTCGCATTTCGGGACCAATTATCATCATTTACACGCTTTTCTATATTTAATTGCTCAATTTGGACAATTTTACATTTTCTGTATTTTTCAGCAGACCGGCGCGATCGTGGCGCATAAATGATAAATCTGGGCTTCATGGACTGCTCCGTACCGATGTACGTGTTTCTATGAACACGTAGGATCTTTCCGCGATGAAATCGGAGTTTTTGAGGGTCAAAACAGAAGAAATTACAATGGGGGAAGGACTGTATTGCAAATTCCAGAAACCATGAGGACTAAATTGAAAAATTCCAAAATCCCCAATCTCCCACAAAACCCTAGCCGCAATTGAGATTTCGGCCGAGCCCGGTTTCCCTTCTTCATCCCCTTGCTTCTCCTCCCTCCGGCGGCCATTTCTTCTCCCTCCGGCGCACCACCCCTTCCTCTTCTCCATCCGCACCGCCACCTCACCTCCTGCTCATCCTCCCGCCGCCTTCTCTCTACTGCTCACCTCGGCTCCGCCGCATCTCCTCTTCATCCTCCGCCCACGGCTCTCCCTCCACATCCGCCGCAGCTGCTCCACCGGGTCATCTCGCCGGTGGCCTACTTCACTGGCGCACCGCCTCCGCATCTCCCTACCGCGCCACCACGCCTAACCTCTCCACCGTGCCGCCAAGATCCCCCGCTGCTCCTCCCTCTGCCGCTCTCCTTTCCGGCCGCCTAACGCGCCTCCTCCCTTCTCTTCTCTCCTCCTCCGCAGCCTCTCTTCACCTCCACCGGCCGCCGTTTCATCTCACTTTCGGCCACCGGCTTCTTTCTTCCTTGGGCCTCTCCTTGCTTTTCCTCCATTTCTTCCACCACCGGCCAGCGAGTTCAACCGCAATCCACTTCCCCCCTCTAGTGCTCCTCCGTGCCTCCTCTTTGCTTCTCCTCCTTCCCCTTCTTTCTTCACTACCCCCACCGAGACCGAGCCGCCACCATCTCTTAGTGTGCCGCCGCCTCTGCTCTTCATCGGCCACCGATCTGCATCATCCGTGACATCGACGCCGATAGGAGCAACATCCTCAACACCGGCGTCAGCATCATCTCCACCGAGCCCGGCTTCTTCAAGACCGGGCCACGACAGCAGCACCTCTCCACCGACGGCTTCTCTCTCATCTTCTCCAACCCCGATGGCATCTCCACCGACCACCTTCCTCTGCTCTGCTTCCTCAACTACTACTCTTCTCGGTTAAGTTTGAATTCCTCTCCCTTCCCCTCTCTGCTGTTCTCAATTAGCATTCAAATAAATTGCTGTGAATTCCCTGTTAATTGATGCTTTATGAACTGAGCTTGTTATATTGTGATCTGTGCTCTGTGTGTATGTGAAATGAGCTGTGGATGTGATTGTGAAATTGGTTGATCAGAGGATATGCTTCTGTGTCTATTCTAAAATTGTTCAGAGATTATTCTAAAATTGCTCTTATTCTAGTGTTGGTGCTGTTGCCAGTAGTTTAATGTTACATTTAGTTCCTGCATCTTGTTATCTGAATTGATGTTAGTGAACTTAGTGTTAGTTAAATTTGATGTTAGTAATTTTGCGTTAGTAATTGACATTTATAATCTATGTTTGGGTCTGTCAGCTGTGGTATGTGTTAGATGTCAGCTATTAATTGCAGTGTTTATGTGCATGAATTAGCGAGCCGATGACCATTTCCCTTTCCTTGCTGTCTCGACCTACCTAGTGCTTCTAGTTCTCCCTTATGCTTCTCGACCTTCCTCTTTACTTCTTTCAGCGGTCGTTCGGTAGTTAAGTCGTGCGAGCGTTCGTAGTTTAGTGTTTTGTGTTTGCCCTACCGTCGTCGTCTAGTTAGCCGTCGACTGTCTTCCCTCTATTTCTCTCTCGACTCCCTCCCTGCTTCTAGACTTCCCCAGTGCTTCTCGACTTCCTCCTGCTGTCTCGCGGTTGGTCGGTAGTTAGATCGTCGATCGGTAGTCGTGTCGTTCATTCGTTTAGTCGTACGACTTCCATTCGTACGGTCGTTCGTCCCGTCGTTCTGCGTTTGTTTAGTTTGTTCGTCGTTTTGTCAGTGCGAGTTAGAGTTCGTTCGGTAGTTCGTTCATTCGATTGCTTCGGTAGTCGTTGTAGTTTAGATTCTCCCCCGTTTCGATTGACCTAGCTTTAGCTGAGCACCGGTAGCCTCAGTCTAGTCCCTGTGGAGAACACGACACTCGCCGCTATTTCAGTGGCAACCCGTGCACTTGCGGGTGTGCTATTTTTGCACGATCAATTATGCGGTGGTTTAACCGTCAGGTATTTTTATCCGTACGGATATAGGTATGGGTAAATAATTTTACCCGTGTGTGGGTACAGGTATTGTTGCAGGTAGATTTATATCTTACGAATTGACTGTATAATTCAGCCTCTCAACAAGTTGCGAAGGATCTGTATGAAATCAAACTTCACCCTTTAACTTTGCGATTGCGAAGGATCTATATGAAATCAAATTTCACCCTTCAGCCTCTCAGCTTATGTAGTATGTATGGTTCAAATTTTTATTGCTGTAAGTGTACTACCTTTTGTCCTGTCTCTGTTAGTTATTAGCATCTGTTAGTGGTTAGCATAATCAGATATTTGGTTAGCTAACTGTATAATATGTAAAATCCCAGTAGTATTATTTAAAAGCATTGGCCATTATATAATATGTAAAATCCCAATCACTTTATAAATTTTCATGATATCTCTACGATAGGTCCGTTCTCCTCTATGCCCCAGCTGGACCTGCGTTACCCCCTCCCCCACGCCTCCACTCCCTCCGCCTCCCCCGCGCATTCCCCCATCTCCTCCCTGCGCCTCCCCTCCCTTCGCCTCCCCCCAACCTCCCCCGCGCCTCCCCTCCCTCCGCCTCCCCCCATCCTCCACTGCGCCTCCCCATCCTCACCCGACCCTAGGTCCCTAACCGGCATTCGGCAGACCACAGACTCCAGGCTCCAGCCCTCCCCTCCACTCCCCTGCTCGGCATTCGGCGGACTGCAGACCTGCTCTCGGCGATCCGATCCGGTGATCCCCATCCTCCCCTCCCCTGCTCGGCTGCTCCCCATCCAGATCCGGCGATCCAAGATCCCCATCCTCCTCCTCGGCTGCTCCCCATCCAGATCCGGAGTCCTCCCCATCCAGCCATCCTCCCCAAAGAAGGTCCAAGGTCGGCCGTCAAGGTCAGCCATCTTGCCTCCAGTTCCCTGTCTCACGCTCTGTCAAGGTCGGCCGCTACCTCAAGCTCAAGCAGGGCCCCTACTCCCAGTGCATCGGCACCGGCGCCATGGAGGGGGCAAAAACCGCCGCCGCCCGCAAGAGATCCAGGCCGGACACGGCCAACAGGGGCGCCGCCGGCAGGAAGCGCTCGAGAGGTAACGCTTCGCGCCCCCATCTCTCTATCGTCTCCTAGTATGTCGCCTTCCACGTATGCTTCGAGATATTGTTAGATTTCCATCGTGTTGTGTGTGCTATGCGGCTGGATCTGCAAGCCTCGACGCTCTCTAGGGCAGTTCTAGGGTTTGTTCTGCGAGCTAGGGTGTTGTGCCAATTAGCCCCAATAGGATTACATTAATCGAGCTTATGTTTGGACTTACTATGACTATTTATGATTATGAGTATGCAAGTGCTTTCATGAACAAGGATGAGCAGTTACGCTAAATTGGATTTGTAAGGTTAATGTTTTACTAACATATTCGAGTGAAGGCGCAGTGAAGGCAGTAAAAAATAAAACATATCGTTTCTGGGCGGAGAAAGGGCAATTGCCTCATGATAAGACACGAAATTTGCATATTCAGCATAGGTTGGGATTGGCGGCAGCAACTGCGTTCAATGCAGTCAACTATCTTGACCGCTTCTTGTCCATCAACTGCCACCTGGTGAGTTTGCCCCCCTCGGAGTTGGTTTTTTCGTGAATTTAACTGATTATCATCTTGTTTAATTAATTTGCTAGTCGATCTTGCTGATCATGAATGAAATATACACATATGGTGGTTGTTGATGGATGCAATTGCAAATTTTGCAAATGCGATGCAGAGTTGGGAGGCATGGATGGTTCAAGTGGTGAGCGTGGCCTGCCTGTCGGTTGCCAGCAGGTTGGATGGTAGCTTCTAATTTTCACTATGTATTAAAGTTACGATTTAGTTCTCCCCTGTAAATTTTATTTTTGATGCAGAAGCTGTATGGAATGTTGTAGATCATAATACATGCACTACACGTAGATGAGTTGGCTATTTTCTATGATAATGTTCAAATGAATAAGGCACATAACAGTGCCTCAATTCACAGTTGTGTGTTTTTGTTCTAGCATATAAACATATATATGTTGTTCTCCTTTGCTGTTAATTGGTAACTGAGTGTGCACTAATATATGGTTTACTAATGTTAAGTAATGGAAGCATTGGTATAAGCACTTACAGATTGCATGAGTTATGTGTGTTTTGTGTTGATCTTTGTACTTGAGTGTCCCTGGATATTGGTTTATACTTTATACTTGTAGTCTTGAGTGACAAGTGCCATTTTGCTCGTGGTGAGAGGGAGCTCGCCAAGCCAGCCTACATATCCCATCCTCTGATCTGGCATTTCCTCCAACCAATTCCTCCGAAACAACATGGTATGTTTTATTCTTTAATTATGGTCATCATGCAATGTAGCGTCATGCTGTTTGCAGATTTGCTTATGCTTTAGTCTTAGAAACTTGCAGGCATTTCAAACTGCAATTTTTTTTGTGTCAATGCTATTATCAACTGCATCTGTTCAATTGCAGGGCTAGATCCGCATCTAGATCGAGGTCTTCTTCAGTGCCTTGCTGCTGGTGTGGAGCAGTGGTGATGAAGATGGAACCTTTGTATTTCTCTGCTACTAGGACTAGGAGTTTCTGGTTGTCCTGTACTCCACATATGTGATGAACCATTCAGTTTGATATAGTTACTGGTCTATATGATGTCCAGGGAGTGAACTAATTATTATCTTGTTTTATGGATGCTAAAGAGATGATTTTACAAATGGAATACTATTGGTGATTTGCATTGTCATTATCTAATCATACGGATATTATCTATATTTGGATGTCCATTTTGAAGAAAACATCACAGTTCTTAATACATAAGAAGGTGTTACTACAAAGCGTGTGTATATTAATATATATATATATATATATATATATATATATATATATATATATATATATATATATGTATATATATATATATATAAAACATTACTGACACGAAATATAAATGTACATATGAAACCGTCTCTACATATCTTGAGACACAACAAGATGTTACTATACAACGAATCTATATTGATACACGCAATGTAAATGTATCATCATATCGTTTCTACATTTTTGAGCACGTGGCTGTGTTACTATACAGGGTGTCTATATAATTAAACACGTAATATAAATGTATCTATTAATCGTGTCTATACTTCTTAATACACATTAAAGCGTCATTATAAAGCGTGACTATACTTCTTAATACGCATTAAAGCGTCATTATAAAGCGCGACTATACTTCTTAATACGCATTAAAGCGTCGTTATAAAGCGCGACTATACTTCTTAATACGCATTAAAGCGTCGTTATAAAGCGTGACTATATTAGTAGACACGTAATATAAATGTAGCTATGAGACTGTCTCTACAATTCTTAATACGTGATGAAACGCTATTATACGACGTAACTATACTGATAGATGCGTTGTACAGATGTGTCTATAAAAGTGTATCAATACATGTAGGCATGCATTAAGCGTCTCTATAAAACGTCTTTTTATCTCATAGATATGCTTAAAGAATTCGTCTCTACAACGTCTGACACGGTCCATGCGAAGACGCTCCTAACACGCTTTACAAAAACGTGCCTATATTCCTGTAGAAACGAAATAAAGCGTATCAAACATAACAATACATTCGAATTGTATTGTAATCCATTCGAATCATTGTGTTAATTCCTTATGATGATGTCAACAAAATAAGAGCATTATATATATGCAATACGGTCTTATTTCATATATCTCTTTGTAAGAAACATGATTTAAACAGACGGTAAATTATAGGGGCGAACCAACAGAGTATGCCGGGTGGACCAAGGCATACCTGGACCCAGCCATCTGCCTACCCCCTTCCGTCCCAGTTCCCACCAAGGCCATGGCGAGCGGCGACCCGAGGCTGGAGGACTCCTCCTCCGAAGGTGGCGGCAACACCACCGACGCCAACTCCTCCGACGAGTCGCTGCAGCAACAGTCGCGGAGGGGCCCCGGCGGGAACCCCATCCTCACACGCCTTGCGGTGTCGCGGATCTTAAGCGTGCTCACCACCGCCACTGCCGCACCAGGGGTCTGCCTCCTCCGCTTCGCCACAGAGTCCGCCGCCGGGTCCCTCGTCGGCGTCGTCGTCGGATACTCCCCTCAACCTCCACGTTCAAGTCGACTGCCACGTTAGGGTTAGGGCTCTTGCGATCTGTGGTCCTGGCGCCATTTCAGGGCCTCCCGTAATCCCACGGGGTTTTAGACCGGGCGGGGATTAGATTAGATTCCTTCAATTCTCGGTGAATCAATGGCGTGAGATATCGGTAGTTGGTTTGCATGGACAGTGTTGTTGTAGGACCGAAATGGCGACAGAGGGGGGGTGAATGTCGTTCGCTTTAAAAACGCCCCCGAGAATTCGTACGCAGATATTGCAGAAACAGAGCAACTTAAAAAATAATAATTATGCTGAAACTTGGAACGCATGCGATAAAAAAAATCCAGCATAAATCAGAGAGTAACCAGCCGAAAATTCAACAGAAAATAACTTTGTTTGGACTGCATGCAACAGGGTTGAAAATCAGCAAAAACAAGAAAAGAAAGGAGACATTAAAGGAAAAGCTCACGCTGGAACAAAGAACTTGGCCAACAACTGGAGAGAGAAAAAGATGATTAAGAATTAAGCACAAAAGGACAATCCGAGGCAAACTTTCCTCCCAGCCAAAAAGCACGAAATCTGCACAGGAGAGAAGCCTAAAAAATATGAGTGCAGATTTCGGTTTTGATCAAACAATAGCACGGTAAAAAGCCTAACGCATCTCCTCTGGCCAGGGAACAATTGAAAGCAAAAAGGAAGTCAAGAGGGAGCTGCCGAAAATGCCAAAAGGCTGAAAAATCTGCACTGCTAGTTTCTTTGCTGCCTGTCCTCTTCTGCCGAAATTATGAAGCAGCAAAGAACTAAAGGCCTAGCATCCCTCTACCGAAGAAGAGACTTCTCAAGAGCACTGGGATCAGCCAAAATCAAGAAGGAATAAAAAGACTACAAAATAGAGACTTCAATCTCAGGAAAAAGAAGAACTGGGAACTTAGACATACTTGATCAAGAAATCGACAAGGAGAGGTACAGAGCAGAAATTTAAAGAAGGACAAAAGAAATCTAATCCGAAGAACTTGACAGAGCAAGATGCTAGATATCAGAAATAGGAGATCATAAACCAACTCTCACAGAGGAACTAGAAATAGAGAGGATAAACTTCAGATTTTCATTCCACGAAACACGAGATACAAAGAACTACGTCCTCATACGCATGGACATTCGGAGGAATGATTACAAGAAATCTCAATCCATCCTCTCCCTCTCAATCCTCAAGAACACCAAGAGCTACACATGCTTCTTGGGAGGAACACACACATACACACATGGAGAGACCCAAATGGAACCCTAATACTTAAACCCACTCTCTCAAAAATTTCAGCACACATCTCCCTCTCCTTTTATAGCCACTCACTAATGGGTTTGCACATGCTTTACCCATTAGGCCTTCCAACAACTCGGCGCTTTATCCAAACCCGCTTCCTTTTGTGAGCCCTGCGTTTTTACCGAAACGCCCCTCGCGCACCTTCCTGGAAGCTTCCTCGTTCCTTGCCTCGCAAGCCACGCAGCTTCGCCGTCTTCGGCACACCTCGACCGTTCTGACCTCAGCGCCACCTGCGCCTAGTCCGGTCCATCGTGACTCGCCACGACTCCACCTCGAGTCCACGTCGTCTTCGACACATCCCGACTGTTCTGACCTCAGCGCCACCTGCGCCTAGTCCGGTCCTCCGTGTCTCGCCACGACTCCACTCGATGTCCTGCAGCCACACAGACAAGAAACACGTTAAATAGCACCGCTCGACACATGAAAGCGTAAATACCATCATACTTACCACAGATGAAGTCCAAACCTGTCGAATCATCGGAATATGCGTCCTAATCCCACACGACCAAGTTTGACCAAAGTCCGACCGAGCCCGATTGCGTCATGCAACGTCAAGGTCCGAACCACCCAAACCAAACTCGACTGACCTAAACCGATGTCAATTACTCATCATACACATGTGGTCACGTCCACATGGTTCATCAGTTGTTGACCCTGCGGTATTATTGTACAGATTCACTGCGAACCTAACTCCAAATGGTTATTTGGGATATTCGGTGTACGTGTGCATTATAGGGATTGCCCACACTGTTGTCATTTCTAAGGCAGATGCTTATAATTTACTTTTGTTAGATTGGTATTATGTTGTGCAATTGCGCTAGTTTATGGAGGTCGTTGAGAAGATTAGGCTCAAGTGAGACTCGTATAGTGTGGTGTTTGGTTTGATGCATTAGATTATCAGGATTCATTCTGCGTAGGTGGACTTGTGGTAATGTTGTTAAATTTGGGTGACACCATGCATGGGCTGTGGAGGATATGATTGATCGGCTTTAGACTTTCAGTTATCTTCAAGTGCTGTGGAATGAAACGAGTGTGAATTTACTCGGAATTGTAGGTGCTTTGTTTACTTGATTTAAGGCAAGACCACATACCCATCTGTAGCTTTAGTGTTTGTTGTATTCGTAAAACAAGTTAAGGACAGAAGTAAAGTAAAAGCAACTCAACCTACAGTTTCACACTCAGTTCCCTACTTTCATGTCCTTTAGAAAGCGTAGGCCAAAAGAATCAGACAAGTAGTATTGTAAGTCACGTGAGGAGAAGCCTGAAACCGAGCACAAAGACACACGGAGAAGTGTATGTCTGGTCTCGAGGCAGTGAGGTACAAGAGGGAGCCGATCATACTCCTATACTCCTTCTGATCAACTGGCTCGCCATCCTCATCTGGGTCGAGTGAAACTAAGGTAGCCATCGGAGTGGACACCGGCTTACCATCACTCATATCGAAGCGCTTCAGGAGGTCTCGAGTGTACTTGCCCTGATGCAAGAATGTACCCTCCCGAGTCTGCTTGATCTGGAAGCCAAGGAAGAAGCTCAACTCGCCCATCATGCCCATCTCAAACTCCGAGCTCATGACATCGGAAAACTGGGAAACGAGAGCATGCGAGGAGCCGCCAAAGATGATGTCGTCCACATAGATCTGGACGAGCAGAAGATCAGTACCATGCCGGCGGATGAACAAGGTCTTGTCTACTTTACCCATCTCAAATCCATGACTCAACAGGTAGGACTTAAGCCTCTCATACCAAGCTCTAGGAGCCTGCTTAAGTCCATACAAAGCTTTGGAAAGCTTGAAGACATGGTTAGGGTATTTGGGGTTTTCGAAACCAGGAGGCTGTCTCACATAGACTTCTTCCTCAATAAAGCTATTAAGGAAGGCACTCTTGACGTCCATCTGGTACAACTTGAAACCCTTAGAAGCTGCAAAGGCAAGCATGATTCTAATGGCCTCAAGTCGAGCTACAGGGGCAAAGGTCTCCTCGAAATCCAGACCCTCAACCTGGGAGAACCCCTGAGCTACCAGTCTAGCCTTGTTTCGAATAACCACTCCATCCTCGCTCTGCTTGTTCTTGAACACCCATTTAGTCCCAATGATATTGTGACCTCGCGGGGGCTCGACAAGCGACCAAACCTTGTTTCTCTCAAAGTTTTCTAGCTCCTCATGCATAGCATTGACCCAAGACTCGTCGGAAAGAGCATGAGAAACATCTTTGGGCTCGAATGAAGCAACAAAGGCAGAATGGAGACAGAAAAGTGACAAGCCAGACTTTGAGCATGTGACACGCTCGAAGAGGTCTCCAATCATCTGCTCGGAAGGATGTCTTTTCTGGATATGCCGAGGAGGTCCAGGAAGAGATGAAGAAGTGGCCTCTACCTCGTGAGCTGACGAGATAGGAACAGACCCACTAACTCCAGAAGAGGCAGAAGGCAGGGGCTGATCACCTTGAGGTACGGTGGAAGAAGGCACCTCAAGGGGTGGATGAGGGACTGGATCGGGTAGACAATCCTCATCTCCATCATCCTCATCATCCACGAAGATGGGCTCGGACTGCTCTAAAGAACCTAAGATATCGGGTCTAGTCCCTGGACTAGCCTCGTCAAAGGTCACCTCACAGGTCTCTACCATTTTGCTAGACTCGCAATTCCAAACCCGATAAGCCCGCGAAGAAGGCGAGTAACCTAGAAAGATACCATCACAAGAACGTGACTCGAACTTATCTAGGTTCCCGGACTTCAAAATAGAGCACTTGCAACCAAACACACGAAAATGAGAAACGCTGGGCTTTCGCCCATATCTCAGCTCATAAGAAGTGCGGTGCAAGTGTGTCCGAAGAAAAACTCGATTGGAAACAAGGCACGCGGTAGCAATAGCCTCAGCCCAGAACTTCCGCGATGTAGAGTACTCATTAAGCATCGTCCTGGCCATCTCGACCAAGGTACGGTTCTTCCTCTCCACGACGCCATTCTGCTGTGGGACGTGCGGAGAAGAGAACTGGTGCTCTACACCCGTCTCATCACAGAATCTCTCAAAGTAGGAATTCTTGAACTCCGTGCCATTGTCACTGCGGATCGCTCGTAAGGCACCCGGGAGCTCGACAGAAAGCCTACCGAAAAGACCTCGGAAATGTGAAAATGTCTCATCCTTCGAGGCTAAGAAAAACACCCAAGAAAACCTCGAATAGTCATCGACCACGACAAGTACGTACCACTTCCCTCCTGCTGACTGCACTCGAGCTGGTCCAACTGTGTCCATGTGGAGCAGTTGTCCCGGTGCATCGGTCATAGTAACTGTGACGGGAGGGTGAGAAGCGGCAATCATCTTGCCGTGCCGGCATGGAGCGCAAACAAGATCTTTGACCATCTTGAGTTTCGGCAGACCACGAATGAGATCATGGCCGCTAACTCGGGTCAAATGGTCAAATCCGATATGACCAAATCTCCTATGCCAGAAAGTCAGATCGCGGGACTCTGAAGCAATTAAACACCGGAGAGGATCACCAGAAGACTCAGAAAAATCAGCACGAAAGATCCTCCCAAAACGCGAAATCTTGCAAACAAGACTACCCGAAGAATCAAGAATTTTGCAATTGTTTTTCTTGAAGCTCACCTCGAAACCGTCATCGGTAAGCTGAGAAACGGACAGCAAATTGTACTGCAGCTTACTAACCAAGGCAACATCCTTAAGAATAAAAGAGGCATTCACGTGCACAGTACCTTTGGCGATGACGCGCCCAGATGAAGCATCTCCGAAGGTGATCGTCTCATCACCTGGAGCGCGGGCTAGGGAGGAGAACCAACGGGAGTCTCCGGTCATATGACGAGAACAACCGGAGTCTACAAGCCAAACCTTCTCCTTCCCTACCCGGCGAACCTGAGTCAACAAGAGAGTAAAGTCTCAGTACTGGGGTAAATCAAGAGTGATTTTGGCACCCAATACTGAACAACACGTCGAGCAGATGAAGTAGTCAAGCATGACTGACCTCTATCTACCCTACGCTCTCCGTGACTCAAAGAAGCAGAAGGTCCGCGAGCAAACCTAAAGCTGTTGCGGGGTCCGACTGCTACGGGAAAGCTAGTCGGAACACCGGCAACCAGCTGATCACGCCGCGGGTAGCTGTCTCGACGGAGAAACCGAGATCTACCCTCAGGACGGCGGAAGTCACGACCAGGAGCAGCATGAGGACGAAAAACAGAAGACTCAGAAAAACCAAGTCCTCGATGCTGCCCAAACCCATCAGCTGAAACAACCCTAGACCTCGTGTTGGTCTTAGGTGCACTCAAGGTCTGGGGCTGACCCTGAATACGCCTAAGAGCTGCAACACGGTCTCTCTGCGCGATCTTGGCGCGCCTAAAGCATCTCTCGATCGAGTGCCCATCCTTCTGACAGAATGTGCAGTGGTACTTCACCTTCTGAGAGGTGGAAGTAGCACCAAGAGGCTTAGCCTTCTGAGAGGCAGAAGCAGCAGGTGGAATTACCTTGCTGTCAGAAATCCCCTGGACATAGCCCGCTGATTTGAATTTGACCTCATCAGACCTGGGCTCAACCTCGATCGCACCCCCTACTATGGGTCTGAGAATAGCAGGAGGATGCTTCCTCATGTCCTCATAGAAGTCATATCCTAGACCCTGATTAAATCTGCAGATCTTAGATTGGTCTAGAATAAGATTGAGCTTCTTCTTGCCGCCTACAAATCTCTCGAGAGTGTTCATAAGGTACTGACACTCCCGAAAGAGAGAGGTACAAGAAGAGCAGGGGGAAGAAGAGACAGCAGAAGGTAAGGGAGCAGAGGAAGAACCAACAGCAGAGGGAAGAATGGCTTGTGCACGCACAGCCGACTCTGAAGGGACAGTCCTACTGCTAGCCAGTTGGTTCACGTCGCTAAGCGTCTCCACCTTACCCTGGGGTTTCTCCCCCTTCTCAGCACAGACAATACAAGCAAAAGGTTGCTTCTCTAGTAGGTCCTTAGTCAGCTTCACACATCTCTCATCCAATGCAATCAAATCAGATTTTAGTTTGTTACAGTTAAAGCATGGTGAGCTAACAGGGTCCTTAGAAGCAAACTGAGCCAACTTCCTATCATGATCAATCATATCTTGAAACTGTTTGGAGACAGCTTCAAGTTCGGCAGTTAACTTAGGACAGTTCAAGCATGAATTAATCGGCTCAAGTAACGAAGCTTGTAGTTCAGCAATTTTATGATCTGCTCGTTTTAAGTTCATCTTTAAGTTATTGCAATTTTCACAGGGATCGGGCAGATCAAGGAGCATGGCATAAGGTCCTCTAGCAGCAATGTCCTTAACATCACATGATGTGGGAGAAGTAGTCTCATCAGTAGTAAGTAGGGTAACAGCCATCCTACTCAACTCTAACTCAGCAAGCAGACTAACATTCTCCACCTTAACAGCATCAAGCTCGGAGGACACACTATCATGCGAGGTCCTTAGCTTCTCCAAATCACCCAGCAAAGCAGAGCATGTATCACAATCATCACGGGAGGGAGCAGATATAAGTGAAGTAAGCTCCCGTGATAGTCTATCTACTTCCTTCTCTAACTCGGTACACCTAGCCCTAGCTCTAGCATGAAAACCACCTAGCTTAAGAAATGCTTGATTGAGCTGGTCGTAGGTAGGGCATACCTCATTCGAGTCGGAGTACAGCTCGCTGTCGCTGAGTTCGCCCTCGAGGGCCATGAAGCACATGCCGGAGAAGTCGTCGCCGCTCTTGGGATCTTGGTCACCCGTCCCGTCGTCGTCGCTCCATCCCTCCACCTCGCTGAGGTCGAGGTCGTCGAAGGCGGTGAGGACGCGGTGAAACAGCTTCTTGGCCTTCCCGAAGTCGCAGAACTTCTTCTTGCCCGGCGTCTGAGCTGGAGTCTTCTTGTTGCGGTTCTTGTCGGTGTAGTCGTTCTTGCCCGAACCGCCGTAGTCGTTCTTCCCCTTCTCCAGCTTGGGGCAGTTTGCCCGAATGTGGTTGGGGCCACCACACTCGAAGCAAATGACTGGTCCGCCTCTCTTTCTGTCCCTCCTCCTCTTGTAAGCATGGGAAAACTTCCGAGCTAGGAGGGCCAGCTGTTCATCGTCTAGCTGCTCTAACTGATCATCAGTTATGTCACAAAGAGCAGCTAGGGAGAACCCACAAAGCGAATCGCCAGACAGACCAGAAGCCGGACTGGGATCGGTGACTAGAGCCATCGACTACGGCTTCGACTTACGAGAGACAATGTCGATCTCGTGCGTCTTGAGGCGCGAATACAGCGCGTCAAGCGTCAAAGTCGAGAGGTCGGTGGTGTCCTTGATGGTAGTCACCTTCATCTCCCAAACACGAAGGTCGAGTGCAGCAAGCATTTGACGAGCGTTGTCCGAGTCGGAGTATGTGAGACCGACGGCTCAGAGATTGCTCAAGATCTTGTGAAAACGCGCAAAACACTCATCCAACGACTCACCAGCAAGCATCTCGAACTTGTTATAGTCCCGCTTGAACTGGTCCTGTCGCACCGTCTTAATCTGGGTGGTGCCCTCATGGTATGCATCGAGGGTCTCCCAAATATCGAAGGCGGATGAAAGATGAGAGATGCGGTCAAACTCGCTACGACTCAGGCCCTGGATAATGATGTTCCTTGCCTTAGCGTTCGCCTCAACATCATGCATATTCCCAGCATTGATGTTCTTATCGGCAGGAACAACAAACCGGACCTTGACCTTGCGCCAGATGGCGTACCCCTGAGCTTGGATATATGTCTCCATTCGGCTCTTCCAGAAGGGGTAATCGATGCCATCAAAGATCGGCGGCTTGGTCGAGTACTTGTCCGTCGCCATGGCTCTTGAGACCGGTTAAGATCTATTGAAAAGAGCTAACCGGCTCTGATACCAATTGTAGGACCGAAATGGCGACAGAGGGGGGGGTGAATGTCGTTCGCTTTAAAAACGCCCCCGAGAATTCGTACGCAGATATTGCAGAAACAGAGCAACTTAAAAAAATAATAATTATGCTGAAACTTGGAACGCATGCGATAAAAAAATCCAGCATAAATCAGAGAGTAACCAGCCGAAAATTCAACTGAAAATAACTTTGTTTGGACTGCATGCAACAGGGTTGAAAATCAGCAAAAACAAGAAAAGAAAGGAGACATTAAAGGAAAAGCTCACGCTGGAACAAAGAACTTGGCCAACAACTGGAGAGAGAAAAAGATGATTAAGAATTAAGCACAAAAGGACAATCCGAGGCAAACTTTCCTCCCAGCCAAAAAGCACGAAATCTGCACAGGAGAGAAGCCTAAAAAATATGAGTGCAGATTTCGGTTTTGATCAAACAATAGCACGGTAAAAAGCCTAACGCATCTCCTCTGGCCAGGGAACAACTGAAAGCAAAAAGGAAGTCAAGAGGGAGCTGCCGAAAATGCCAAAAGGCTGAAAAATCTGCACTGCTAGTTTCTTTGCTACCTGTCCTCTTCTGCCGAAATTATGAAGCAGCAAAGAACTAAAGGCCTAGCATCCCTCTACCGAAGAAGAGACTTCTCAAGAGCACTGGGATCAGCCAAAATCAAGAAGGAATAAAAAGACTAGAAAATAGAGACTTCAATCTCAGGAAAAAGAAGAACTGGGAACTTAGACATACTTGATCAAGAAATCGACAAGGAGAGGTACAGAGCAGAAATTTAAAGAAGGACAAAAGAAATCTAATCCGAAGAACTTGACAGAGCAAGATGCTAGATATCAGAAATAGGAGATCATAAACCAACTCTCATAGAGGAACTAGAAATAGAGAGGATAAACTTCAGATTTTCATTCCACGAAACACGAGATACAAAGAACTACGCCCCCATACGCATGGACATTCGGAGGAATGATTACAAGAAATCTCAATCCATCCTCTCCCTCTCAATCCTCAAGAACACCAAGAGCTACACATGCTTCTTGGGAGGAACACACACATACACACAAGGAGAGACCCAAATGGAACCCTAATACTTAAACCCACTCTCTCAAAAATTTCAGCACACATCTCCCTCTCCTTTTATAGCCACTCACTAATGGGTTTGCACATGCTTTACCCATTAGGCCTTCCAACAACTCGGCGTTTTATCCAAATCCGCTTCCTTTTGTGAGCCCTGCGTTTTTACCGAAACGCCCCTCGCGCACCTTCCAAGAAGCTTCCTCGTTCCTTGCCTCGCAAGCCACGCAGCTTCGCCGTCTTCGGCACACCTCGACCGTTCTGACCTCAGCGCCACCTGCGCCTAGTCCGGTCCATCGTGCCTCGCCACGACTCCACCTCGAGTCCACGTCGTCTTCGACACATCCCGACCGTTCTGACCTCAGCGCCACCTGCGCCTAGTCCGGTCCTCCGTGTCTCGCCACGACTCCACTCGATGTCCTGCAGCCACACAGACAAGAAACACGTTAAATAGCACCGCTCGACACATGAAAGCGTAAATACCATCATACTTACCACAGATGAAGTCCAAACCTGTCGAATCATCGGAATATGCGTCCTAATCCCACATGACCAAGTTTGACCAAAGTCCGACCGAGCCCGATTGCGCCATGCAACGTCAAGGTCCGAACCACCCAAACCAAACTCGACTGACCTAAACCGATGTCAATTACTCATCATACACATGTGGTCACGTCCACATGGTTCATCAGTTGTTGACCCTGCGGTATTATTGTACAGATTCACTGCGAACCTAACTCCAAATGGTTATTTGGGATATTCGGTGTACGTGTGCATTATAGGGATTGCCCACACTGTTGTCATTTCTAAGGCAGATGCTTATAATTTACTTTTGTTAGATTGGTATTATGTTGTGCAATTGCGCTAGTTTTTGGAGGTCGTTGAGAAGATTAGGCTCAAGTGAGACTCGTATAGTGTGGTGTTTGGTTTAATGCATTAGATTATCAGGATTCATTCTGCGTAGGTGGACTTGTGGTAATGTTGTTAAATTTGGGTGACACCATGCATGGGCTGTGGAGGATATGATTGATCGGCTTTAGACTTTCAGTTATCTTCAAGTGCTGTGGAATGAAACGAGTGTGAATTTACTCGGAATTGTAGGTGCTCTGTTTACTTGATTTAAGGCAAGACCACATACCCATCTGTAGCTTTAGTGTTTGTTGTATTCGTAAAACAAGTTAAGGACAGAAGTAAAGTAAAAGCAACTCAACCTACAGTTTCACACTCAGTTCCCTACTTTCATGTCCTTTAGAAAGCGTAGGCCAAAAGAATCAGACAAGTAGTATTGTAAGTCTTTTTATGTATATTTAAGACTATTAGTATGGTGTTTGAACTATTTATATTGTAATTTGTGCAAGTTTCCAACTTAATTCTTGAATTTAAGACTTATGATATTATTTAGTGCATGTATACCGTATTACGGTGTAAATTTTACAATTATTAACCAAATTGGCAAATGGTTTTACCGAATTACATATAAAAATTTTGGTGCCGCATACCCTTTGATAAAATCCTAGGTCCGCCACTGGTAAATTGGATAATATCATACTATACACGTACCTCTGCTCCTTGGCATTGGCGATACTTAGGACGCAAGGTAGCAGCTTGAAGGTCGGTATCAAGCAATTGCTCGGAAATTCAGAAAATCGAGTGACAGTCTAGAAAGTCGACCATTTTCCAGCTGACATGATCTTGACTAGAGTAATTGCCTTGGATCTTGCCGAATTGTAATAGTACGTGTGATCTATATATGCGCGTGTACACTTATTCTCAAGGCTGTAGCTTATAACTACAAAACGGTGGCACCACATATCACGGTACCTTAGCAATCAACCAACGGCGTCCCTGTTCATTGATCAATATCGGCCATGGCTCCACGCCTTCCCCTTGTCCCGTTCCTCGCTGTTGCCACAATGTTTTGCGTCGCAGCAGTTTGTCAGGACAACGATCTCCTGCAACCATATAAACCTTCCTGCTACACAGCCGGCAACTACATCGACGGAAGCCAGTACCAACATAACCTCGACTGGCTACTCCGCAGCCTGCCCACGGCCGCGAGCAAATACTGGTTCTACAACGGCACGGTCGGCTTTGCGCCTGACCAAGTATTCGGCCTCATCATGTGCTACGCCGACGTCAGTGCGAAGCGGTGCCAGGACTGCCTCACTAGGGCGCCCGCCGGGATAAGGGAGGTCTGCCCGTACGGGCGGACGGTGGTCGCCACCTACGACGCCTGCCTCCTCCGGTACTCGAACGAGAACTTCTTCTCCGTCGCTGACCTCACCGTTTCTGTCTATCGGTGGATCGACTCCTACGTCGACGACATGGCGAGCATGGGCGATGCGCGGTGGAAGTTGATGAGCCAGCTCGCTGGGGACGCCGCCGTGTCGCCCCAGCGGATCGCCATCAACACCCTGCAGTACACGGACTCGCGAGGCAACTCGCAGGTGATGTACGGGCTGGCACAGTGCACGAGGGACCTGAACACCGCGGAGTGCAGCAGGTGCCTTAATGATTTCGTTCGAATTCTGTCGGATTCTCGCCCTAACAACACCTGTGGTACTGTCAAGGGGTATAGCTGCTACGTGGCATACCAGGTCGGCCGAGACCTCGGCATCACCCTGCCGCCAGGTTTGTCTGCGTGTGCGCGTGTCTTCGATTCCTTCCGTGTAATCTATGAAGTTTTTTACGATTGTATTTTAATTATAGATAGTAAGCTATATACCAATAATAATTATTTTATAATATTTAGCTGTGCTATTGTAAGAATAAATCTGCTAGTTAACCCTAATAAAATGTTACCATGCAGATGGAGCACCTCCTCCCCCAAGCCCGAGAAAGAAAGGTAGCAAACTATAGCTAGTGGCCAGCGTGCCTACCGGCTCCGCGGCACCTCCTTCGCTTTAAGGGAAAGAAAATCCTATAATAATTCTAAAAAGAAAAAAATCTTAGAAATTCACATATTAATCCAGAAAAAAGATAAGCGTCTATCACCACTCATTTTGGTGGGATCAAATTATAACGGTGTAGATTTTATATATATATATATATATATATATATATATATATATATATATATATATATATATATATATATATATATATATATATATATATATATATATATATATATATATATATATATAGTAACAATTATATCATAATATTTAGTCGTGCAATTGTATGGATAAATCTACTAATTAACCCTAATAAAATGTTACCAAGCAGAAGGAGCACCTCCTGCCCGCTGCCCGAGAAAGAAAGGTAGAAAGCTACCGCTGGTGGTCGGCGTGCCCGTCGGCTCCGTGGTGTTCGTCAGCCTGATCAGTCTGTTGGTTTGGTTCTTTGTGAACCGTAAAGAGAGTGACCAAGAGTTCTGAACAGGGCTTGAAAGAGTTCATCTCCGAGGTGAGGATCATCAGCCGGCTCAGACACCGAAACCTCGTGCAGCTCATCGGATGGTACCATGGTGAAGATGATCTCATACTTGTTTACGAGCTGATGCAGAACGGCAGCGTGGACACTCATCTATACAACCCAGAGAATCTATTGACTTGGCCGGTTAGGTACGTACAACGATATAAGTACACTACAGTACTATATATACATGGACTATACTTTCCTCTCTGGCTCTCTGCTCCATGCAAATGCTTGACGAACTGCTCCGAATATATTCATTTATCGATCAGGTACAAGATAGCACTTGGCGTAGGTTCGGCCCTTTCATATCTTCACCAGGATATGGAGCCGTGTGTCGTGCACAGAGACATCAAGCCAAGCAACGTCACTCGAGGCCAAGCTCGGGGACTTCAGGCTCGCCAGGCTCATCGACGATGGCCAGAGGTCACGCACGACGGCCATAGCTGGTACCTTAGGGTACTTGGATCCAGAGTGCGTGGTCGCCGGCAGGACGTGCGTCGAGTCTGACGTCTACAGCTTCGGTGTCGTACTGCTCGAGATTGCATGCGGCAGGTGCCCGGTGGTGACGCTCCAAAATGGAAGCACAGTCCACCTGGTGCAACGTGTGTGGGAGCTATACAGCGCCGGAAGAGTTCTTGATGCAGTGGACAGACAGCTGAATGGGGCATTTAACAACCAGGAAATGGAGGCCGTGATAGTCACCAGGCTCTAGTGCGCGCACCTGGATCTCAGCCTGAGGCCATCAATCAGGCAAACCTTGAACGTGCTGCGGTTCGACGCGTAGTTGCCGAGCCTCCCGGCGGAGATGCCGGCCTGTCGCAACCTGCCAGCCAGCGGCGACACGGACGCTGTGAACTCCAGCTCGGCGGAGCCGTCAACCTAGCTGTGCTGTCCTGGTGAAATAGTAGCACGCTAAGACTATTAAGTAATTTTCCTGCATATTTATTTTCGGTCATACATGAGTCGGTTAGAAATAAAAGTTAATTTTTGCATTGAGAGTCTATTTGCTGATTGTTTCTCTGCATCTAACATTCTGCATTACGTATATTTACAGGTCGTAAAATTGAGTTCTACTAGTGGAAACACAACAACAAAGTCTTGTAACCATTTGTTGTATTCAGTTATATATAAAGGGAAGAAAACCAGAAAAGACGCTGATAAGTTTACGCGTCGCAAAAGCTCCTGTGTTGTACTTGTATGTGCTTTCTCCAAAGTGTTCTCACGGGAGTTGGGTTGTCTAAGTACTCGAGTACTCGATCAGTGTGTGTGATCGAGTACTGCCTTAGTCGGAAGGCATGAGTACTCTACAGCAGTTGTAAGTATCAAGTACCTAGTATTGATCGAGTCAATTACTTCAAACACTGTTCATCTGAGTATTGTTCACTCCGAGTACTGTTCATCCAAGTACTGTAGCAATCGGAGTCTTTACAAGCACTCAAGCACACGACCATGTGAGGAAGATCTGAGTCCTGCAAGGACTCCAGCTCATGACCATGTGAGGTACTCGGAGCTCACGACCATGTGAGGTACTCGCGTGTGTTTGACCACAAGAAGATTTGACCATGTGAGGTGCTCAAGTGTGTTCCACCATGGGAAATCCAATATTTGGTATCAAAGTGGTGATCAAACAAATCCTAAGATGACGCCCTAGGGTGCAATATCGGCGTCTCCTTCCTCCGGAAGATCCACCGACGCCAGTGGGTGTCGAGTGGTGGTTCTTGGTAGTGGCCAAGTGATGGTGGCGCAGACGGTGCCAAAGGAGGTTGGAGTCATGCTACGCTACCCCATGCTCATGCACACGAACTACACCTACTGGGCGTTGCTCATGTGTGTGAATTTGCAAGCTCAGGGAGTCTAGGATGCAGTGGATTCAGGCAGCACCGAATACCTTGTGGACCAAATGGCATTGGTGGCCATTCTCCAAGCGATGCCACCGGAGATGCTAGGAGAGTTGGCGACCAAGAACACCGCTAGGTCTGCATGGGTGGCCAGCAGAACAATGCGCACAGCAGTCGATCATGTCTGGGAGGCCCAGGTGCAAGCGTTGCGCAGGGAGTTCAAGGCCATTCGCATAAAGGAGACTGAGTCGGTCAATGACATCTCCATGTGGCTGATTGGGCTGGTGAACAACATCCGAATACTTAGAGACACACTAGAAGAGGATAAAGTCATGAAGAAATTTTTGCAAGCAGTACCACAAAAGTTTTATCATGTAGCTGTCTCGATAGAGCAGTTGCTTGATCTCAACACCATGTTCGTTGAGGAATTTACTAGTCGTTTCAAAGTTGTTGAGGACCGGTGGGAACTAGGGATAATGGTGGAGATGGATGGAGCCAGGTACTCCTCACCGAGGATGAGTGGATGGCTTGGTCAAGGTAGAAGACGGCCGAAGCAACCTCTTCCTCTAGTGTGAGGGGAAGGCGTGATCCATCTCATGGTCAAGACAAGTAAGGTGGTCAAATGAAGGGATTACAAGATGGTGGCTCCCCGGGCTACAAGCATGATAAGTCAAAGGTGAAATGTTTCAATTGCAACAATTTTGGGCATTTTGCAAAGAAATGCCACAAGCTACGTCAAGAATGTAAGGAGTAGGCAAATCTCGTCCAATCCCAAGAGGAAGAGCCCGCTCTGCTCATGGCAAAGGTATGTGGGATCAATGAGATGGTTGAGGCTGTCTCGACTGAGATCTCACTGAACAAAGTCTACGCGCGTGTGAACCTTGGGTGTGTGGGTAATGAGAAAGATGATAAGTGGTACCTGGACACTAGAGCTACAAATCATATGATCGGGTGCTAGTCAGTCTTTGCCGGACTGGACACATCTGTGAAGGGATTGGCGAAGTTTGGCAATGGATCCAATGTGGAGATCTGTGGATGAGAGATGGTTTTGTTCACATGTTGCACCGGTGAGCATCATGAACTCACGACCATCTACTAGGTATCTCAGTTGTCTAGCAACATCATATGTGTTGGGCAGCTCAACGAGGTTAGGTACCAGACGATCATTGATGATGGCGTCATGCAGATCCGTGACCCAAGTCAGATGCTTCTAGCCAAGGTAAATCGTACAAGTAATGGGCTATATGTGCTTAACCTCAACATTGCGTAGCTGGTATGCTTATCAACCCGGAGTAGCAAATTAGCGGGGTGATGGCACGAACACTTCGGCCATCTGAACTTCAATTCGCTGTCGCTCACTTCGCCCTCAAAGGCCATGAAGCACATGCCGGAGAAGTCATCGCCACCCTTGGGGTCTTGCTCATCCTTCCCATCATCGTCACTTCACCCTTCCATTTCACAGAGGTCGAGGTCGTCGAAGGCAGTGAGGACACCATGGAACAGCTTCTTTGCTTTGCCAAGGTTGCGGAACTTCTTGCCTTTGCTTGGCGGCTTCTTGTTGCGGTTCTTGTTGGTGTAGACGTTCTTGCTCGAACCACCGAAGTCATTTTTGCCCTCCAGCTTGGGGCAATTTGCCCAAATGTGGTTGGGGCTATCACACTCAAAGCAAATCACACGTCCTCCTCCTCTCTTTCTCCCTCTAACTCTCTTGTAAGTATGAGAGAATTTTCTGGCTAAGAGGGCTAGCTGGTTTTCTGGAAGTTGTTCTAATAGGTCATCACTCATCTCACAAACAGCAGCAAGAGAAAAACCAAAAACTCCATCAGAAGGAAACTTAGAAGTCGAACTAGGATCAGTGACCAACGCCATCGATTGTGACTTCGACTTACGAGAGACAATGTCAATCTCGTGAGTTTTGAGGCGTGAGTACAACACATCAAGAGTCAAAGTTGAAAGGTCCGTGGTGTCCTTGATGGTGGTCACCTTCATCTCCCACACACGCAAGTCAAAAGCTGCAAGCATCTGATGAGCGTTGTCCGAGTCGGGGTATGTGAGACCGACCGCTCGGAGGTTGCTCAAGATCTTGTGGAATCTCGCAAAGCATTCATCCAAGGACTCTCTAGTGAGCATTTCAAACTTGTTGTAATCTCGCTTGAATTGGTCCTGTCGAACCGTCTTAATTTGGGTGGTGCCCTCATGGTAAGCATCGAGGGTCTCCCAAATGTCGAAGGCCGACGAAAGATGAGAAATGCGATCAAATTCATTTTGGCTCAAACCTTGGATAATAATGTTCCTTGCCTTAGCATTCGCCTCAACATCAGCCATGTCTCCGGCATTGATGTTCTCATCGGCAGGAACAGCAAAGCAAACTTTGACCTTGCGCCAAATCGTATAGCCCTGAACCTGAATGTAGGTCTCCATCCGACTCTTTCAAAAGGGATAGTCGATCCCATCGAAGATCGGGGTCTTGGTGGAATACTTATCCGTTGCCATGGCTCACAGACCGGTTAAAGATCTATCAAGAAGAGCTAACCGGCTCTGATACCAATTATAGGATCGGAAATGGCAACAGAGGGGGGTGAATGGTGCCCCTTTAAAAACGCACCACAAAAGTATCCACGAATGAAACTCCGCGCAAGTAGCTATGAAAAGCTATGAAGGAGATATTTCATGCCTGCTGGAGATGCCAGACAAATAGAAGAGACAGTAGAAAAGAAACAACAGAGAGGAAACACAACGATCACCATACGCACATAAGAACCAGTAGCAACAGCAGTGGGCCGGTCTGACCGCTACTGACCGGCCGGTCAGACCAGTGACCTGTGGCCGATCAGACCACTTCAAACATGCCAGTCAGACCGCTCGGGCTACCCCGGTCTGACCTCCATTGGCCGAGCGGTCTGACCGCCATGTAAGTTTCGGTCAGACTGGCCTCCCCGAGAGCAGAACAACCAATGAGCAGAAAACTGACTGAAACTTCAGATGGTTGCTGATTTCAAAGGAATTGAAGAATTAATTCAAATCTCTTCAGACCATAAGCTCAAGAACTTGTCCCAAATAGCATTGAGACCTTTGGGATCCAGGGATTTCACCAAGAAAACAAGAAATCAAGAATTTGAGTGAAATCTGAAAATGGTGTTGAGAGAGATGCTCATTTTCAGATTTCTCAAGATTCATTCAAACTTTGCTTATGAAATTTTGTAATAAACTTAGCAAAGGTCTCAGGACTTGCAAACAAGAAACTCAAGCCATCTCCTAAAGGGAATCAAAAGATTCCATCATCCCCTGTCAAGGAAACCCTAGATTCCATAAAACAGAGCAAATTTAGCGAGGGATTCAGAAATCACAGGAGACATTGAATCTTCTTTTTGCTCTAAGGAATGGATTGGTCACATGACCATGATTATATTCCCATCACAGAGCAACCAAGAAACAACTGTCCTAGCAAAGATTCAACTCAAGTTTATCTTCAACAGTGAAGAACAAAGAGAAAACTCAAAAACGAAATCCATCACAGATTGAGCACAAAAAGGAAATAACCCAACACAATTCTTCTCATATTGATTTTGAGGAAGAGAGATGAATGATTACAAAGGTTTTAATCACATCCCACTCAATACATTCTTGAGACTACTCACGCAGGAGCTCTCAGAGCACAAACACACCCACTATTCTTGAGCTCTCTACAGAATGGGATACCCTTCTACTCCATCTCCTTCTCCTTTTAACAATAGGGCTCATCCCCAAAAAAGGAAATCAAGAAGAGTCATACAACCTCTACTCCATGCCTCTCACACCATTAAGGCAAAAAGTCAACAACCAGATTTTGGAGGGAAATCCACCTCCTCCACTCATTTGCTTGAGTCAATTTACCAAATTGCCCCTCAAGCACCTTCCTGGAAGCTTCCGCCTCCAGTACCTTGACCGTCTGGACCTCGACTCCTCCCTGAGTCTAGTCCAGTCCGCTCCACTGCACACGACCACACCCGGCATCTTGACCGTCTGGACCTCAACTCCTCCCTGAGTCTAGTCCCAATCCTCTCGTTGCTGCCCGTCGTGTCCACCCGACACCGACCGAGACCTCCGACTCCACCTGAGTCTAGTCTTGGTCTGTTCCGTCACGTACGACCGCAACCGACCTCCAAACTGTCTAGACCTCCAACTCCTCCATGAGTCTAGTCCCGGTTCTCTCGTCGTCGCATGCCGTGTTCGCCACCGATAGCTCCAGCTCCGGTTCCTCGTCTCCCGACTCACAACCACCTCACCAGCCTCGATCATCTTCGGCATCACTGACCATCTGGACCTCAACACCTCCTGTGCCTAGTCCTGGTCCTCCTCGCCTCACCATGACCTAGCTCCGAAGTCGTGCAGTCACACAGACAAGCAAACCGTCACATAGCACCGCACGAAATAGCATAATCAATATTAGCCCAAGTAAAGGTACTTAACCCTAGAATACCCAAAACAAACTCAAACTCACTAAACCAACCGTCAATTACTCATCACTAACAAGGGGATACCTCCACATGGTCTCTCAAAATCATGTCTAAATAGGTCTACACATTTGATACAAAATTCTCTAGTCCATACTAGTGTACTAACTAGAATTTTATCCTAGGGTGACAAGGTATCCAGGAATCAATGTCAAAGGAGATATTAATAAGTTGGTAATAACTAATTTTAAAACTGAACTGAAATACATTGAATAAAAATATGCATACAGAATAATTTAAAATAAAATAATTTTATTTGCAAACTAGGATCAATATGGTCAAGGTGTGTAACTTACCTTGCTCCAAGTCTTGGTACTACAAATCATCGAAATCGTACTATCTGGAATCATCGTAGTCTACAGGTGAAGCACCAAAGAAAATAAACTTCAAATAAAATTCAAAAATTATAAAACATATATTGGGAGATAGATTATGAATTTAGATGAATTTAGTAATTTGAACGGGCTCCAACGGAGTTAGGATAAAGGAGAACGGGCTTCTGGAAGATTGAATTCTAAAGAAATTGATAAATAAGAATTTCTGGAATTATTTTTCTAAAGGAAAGGCATTTATGATGTCATCAGGGGATTTTTCAATTTTGTCTGAATCATTTTTCTACAAGAAAATGGCTTTATGGTTTCTATTAGACTTGCCATTGGTTGAGAAACTAATACCTGCAATCCTAATGTACTGTGATAATCAAACAATGTTGACCAAAGTCACAAGTAGAAAGGATAATATGAAGTCCTCTAGTCTTGTGAAGCGTAGCCTTAAATTTGTCAGAAAACTGAGAAACTCCAGAGTGATTACTGTGATCTATATTCACACTGAGAAAAATCCGGCATGCCCTTTTACAAAGGGTTTAGCACGAAAAGCAATTTTCATTGCATCTATGGACATGGGAATGGGGCCTATTTAAGTTACATCGCAATGGTAACACATACCTTCTTGATCGGAGATCCTGTGACTTAGAAAATGGGGGAAACAAATTAACGTTGTAACAAGAGAGTATATATTTAGTATACCCATGTCCGAATAAATAAAGTACTCTCAGCTGTATGGAAGGTTGGCATAAAGTCTTAATGTATTCTGTTATCCAAATAAGGAAAAGGTATTAGCCTGTAGGATACCTAGAAAGAATACACCTACTTGAACTTAACTGTGCGGTCATAGTTCACGAGAATGGGGCATTCTCTAGAAAACTCATGAGTATCAAGTACCCAGTACTGATCGAGTCGAGTACTTCAAGCACTGTTCATCTGAGTACAATTCACTCCAAGTACTGTTCATCCAAGTACTGTTCATCCAAATACTGTACCAATCGGAGTCTTTACTAGCACTCAAGCACATGACCATGTGAGGAAGATCCGAGTCCTTCAAGTACACCAGCTCACGACCATGTAAGGTACTCGGAGCTCACGACCATGTAAGGTGCTCGCGTGTGGTCGACCATGTGAGGAGCTTAAGTGTGCTCGACCACAGGAAAATCCAATAATTGGTACCAAAGTGGTGATCACACGGATCCTAGGAGAATGCCCTGAGGTGCAAGATCGGCATCCTCCCTCCAGAAGATCCACTGGCGCCAGCGGGTGTTGAGTGGTGGTTCTTGACAGTGGCCAACAGATGGTGGCGCAGATGGCACCAAAGGAGGCCGGAATCATGCTACGCTACCCCGTGCTCACGCGCACGAACTACACCTACTGGATGTTGCTCATGCATGTAAATTTATAGGCTCAGGGAGTCTAGGATGCAGCGAATCCCAGCAGTGCCGAATACCCTATGGACCAAATGGTATTAGCGGCCATTCTCCAAGCGATGCCACTGGAGATGCTGGGAATGTTGGCGACCAAGAACACCGCTAGGTCTACATGGGAGGCCAGCAGAACAATGCGCATGGGAGTCTAAACTTCTGTTAATCCTCCTCACAAAAAATAGAAATAAAATAATACAATCCTATCCTTTTCAAGCCGCGTTTATCTTGTACTACCTCCATTCTTTTTTTACTTGGCTTTTTAGAATTCGTGCCGTCAAACATATTAAAGTTTCACCGTTAATAGATTTAAAACTATCTAGATTGGCTATACAAAAGTTACATCGTTAGATTTGTCGTTAAAAATATTTTCATAATATTATAATTTTACTGGTATATCTTAGTGTAATGTTATAAAAAATAGTGGTTAAAGTCGTATATTGGAGATCATAAAAAAATAAAAAATGTTAAGTAAAAAAGAACGAAGAGATTAACTTATTCTCAACAAAAGAAAATGTTGTTTTCAACATACGAGGACCATTTCGTTACGCACGTCAGCGCCGCTTCATGAATGCAGTTTTTTTCTTGAGAAGCATACATCAAGAAGTCAAGAACAGACCACTGCTCGCGCGTGTAGTACACATTTTAAGCTATGATGGCTTCTTGGGGATGCCTCGAGGACAATCTATATGTAGCGCGTGCGCACGCCGTAGCCCTTGCATTCACACGGTACTACCCAAAATGTAAGCCGCAGAAAACTCAAAGAACAGTAAGTTTTTAATTCTTCTATTTTCTGAAAAGTCGAACGGTGATTTCATGTGCAATTTACCATCTATTTAAATCATCATGTTCCTTCAAAGGATTTGATGTAACATTTAGATTTATTAAGCCCCCGCTCCCACCACCCCAAAAAATAGTAATAAAATAATCTAGTCCTAGCCTAGATATTTAAGCATGTTTAAAATTTTAGAATCTAAAATATCCTTTCAGTTCAAAATACTAACTACTTCCATCCAATGGCTGCCCAAATCTAAGTTTTCATGTTTTGAAATGATGTTCGGGCAAACTAATGTCCACATGTATCTAAGTAAGGCTAAGTATGACACTTAGATATGAATTTATAGCTAGTATTTTACCATTATTTCTAGGATGAAAAGGTTTTATGTTGAATGTCAACAAGTGAGGTATAATAGCACAATTATTAATAGGGACTTAACTATAAACTTAATATGAATATAATTTACATAGTAAATTAATGTAACACCTCGACTTAACAAAGCTGTGAGGTATCACCTGCAACTACTATCGCTGTCAATTTTAACTAAATAAATAAGCATTACCAACACCTATGCTTCAGGCATAACCATTTAACATAATAACGAACATAAATTTCATCAACATAGTAAACCATAAATTAAATTTAATATGAACCAATTAATTACCAACAAAATCATAAAAAAGTTTAAACTAAGGAACATACCAAATATAAATCTCACGAACCTTAAGGAAGTAAGGGAAACCATAAGTTATCCAATTATTACAATGGAAGATACTAAATTGTTCATGTCCATAAATGATGAATTACTAGGTGGAGTAAAGGGATACAAAAGTGCAATTGTTTCATGTTCTACTTTTACCCAATGCATGTCGCCTTCAATGATCACCTAAAAACAACAAATAAATAAGGGTGAGTCCATAACTCAGCAAGTATAAAACAGAATAATAAATGAGGTATCATCTCATTAACAATTCGCATCTATTTATCATTAACTCAATTTCTCATATTCATTCTCATCAATTTCCATTCATGTGTCTCATTATCTCAAACTACTTTTCATTTTTCATATATGCAATTTAATGCTCATGCTCATGACTCAACTCATCTTCTGCTTATACCGGCATACGTGGAGTGAAACACTCGTCGGTGTTCACTCATACCCGCACTATTTAGTGCAGGGATCAAATGCCCATCTTTTTTTATACGGAGACCTCATTGCCTATATTTTCTATATGGGGATCTCATCGCACTCCCGTGGATCACATCTTTCCATAATGAATGCTCAACATGCAATGAAATGATTATTATCTTTCTTTATTATCAATTGATATACTCATCATTATTCCATAGTCACCATCATCATTAATTTATCATAAGCATATGAGTAATATAAAATAGGCATAATCGTAATCATATAAATCATCATGGCAATTATTCAATCAATTAAACAACAATTTCAACACTAAAATTACCATTCTACCATGCACTTGCCTTTCTAGTTGCATACATACATATGTATGTATGTGCTACTAGATAGTATATATTAAGATTAGATGTAGGCTAATTGCTTCATCTATTTAATGGGTTGGGATGGAGAGTTGTTGGTGATTTATCTAACCATCCATTTGCAAGCCAAGAGTTCTAAGGTTAGGGTTTGAGAAGTGCGAGTGTTGTAGTATATTCTCTAGCCCTCCAGGTGGAGTGGCTATAAAACTTTTATCCTTAAATAGCAATACATCAACTTTATTTGTCTCTCATGAATCCCTCTTGTTTTGTTTGATTTGATGTTGACCTTGCTGGTTTTAATCTTCTCTCTCCCTTTCATGATCGCGCTGTATGCCAAGAATGATTAAGTGATAGAGATATCTCATAGAAATCAATTCTCACCTATCTAGGCATTAGGTTTGCAAGTTCCTAAAATTGCCCGATATTGCTTGGATTTAACCTTTTCAGGAGATTTCTTGATCTAGGTGTTTTTGGCTCAAATCTTCAGAAGTTCTTGCTTGCTATCACATGTGGGAATATATTTAGAGCCATCTTGGACATCCTTCACCCTTGAGCAAGTTATATTCTTTGTTTTTGGTTTTTGTCTGATTTTGGTGTGATCTTTCTTGTTCTTCAAAAAGGTCTAAAGTTTGGCATGGATTCTTGCTATCTTTGGATGGAATAGGTTTTTGAGACCTTAAGCAAGATGTGTACAAAATTTTATATCATTTGGACTTGGATTTTTGCAGTTGCACCAAAAGTTGCTTTGCATTGGGCTTATTTTTCTGTTCTAGAATAGGGGAGGCTGGTCAGACCACTAGAGGCCAGTCAGACTGGCAGCTAGCTAGTGGTCAGAGCACTAGGCTCCGGTCGAACACTCCTGGTAGCTGGTCTGACCACTTGAGTGTTGAATCCTTTGGATTTCACTGTCTTGAGTTGATAGCTTTGGTTTTGATTTTCAATCCTGATCTTCATTGCTATGCAGCTATTGAAGTGAAGGATAGTGAATCCTTAGATGAGTTGTGGGAAAGGTTTATCATTTATGATTTATGTGCTTTTGGTTTTACCTTTTTTTGATTCTGAGAATGCACGCCAGATGTTGAGTGCACTTGATATGAAGGTTTGGGGAATAAAGATCACTTTTATCAATGGCAATACTATCATAAGTAAGCTTACTATGAATAAACTCTACTCAAGATTGAAGACGCATGAGATTAACTTCATCTCGCGTTCCCCAAGACAGAGCCGATGACACTTATGATTGACCATACTCAGAGCAACTGTTCTAGTTCTTTTGATTTTGGCTCTTCTAGATTTTGATTGCTAGCTTTGCATTCTTTGAGCGATGAGCTACTAGAGAAGTTTCCTAAGAATGACTTAACCCTCCTACCTACAAAATTTACATGAGCGTACAACAAGGTTAGGAACAAGAGAAGGAGTGTCCTATCACTTGCATTGAGTGTGGTGAGGTGAACCACATTCAGGACAAGTGCATCAAGCTAAAGGATAAGGAGAAGGATATCCGAAGGTGTCCTCAAGCTCGTGACACAAAGTCCAAGAAGCTCAACTATCGCAAGTTTGTTAACCGGGTCCTTACCACTCTTGAGAACGTCGACATGAGCAATGTGGACTTAGGGACAGAGGACGACGTGGATGACTCTCACAGCAACAAGAAGATCATGGACTTCACTTACATGTGTTTCACGGCCAATGGCAATGCCACCAACATCAACTCCTCCAACGATGAGCCCTACAGTGATCTCGGTGAGGTATGTCCCTCTTCCAAAGAGATAAAATGTGCTCTTGTTGTTGCTAAACAAAAACTAAAGAAATAAGCTAAGTTAATCAAGAACCAAGACATCAAAATTGACAACTTGAACCTAGAAGTGGTTAGGCTCAAATTCATGAATCCTGTTGATGAAAACTTTAAATCTTGCTTATGATTGCATGATAAAATGGCTAATCTAAAAATTGTGCATTCCTCTATTGTTAGTCAACTAAAAGATGCTCTAGAAGAACTAGCATCTATCAAGTCTAGTGTGGTCATGATTGTTTGAATGATATTGCCTTGGATGTGGTTCCTTTATATGCTATCCCTTCATCATGATCAAATTGTGCATTACTTAAAATCAAATTTGATAGTGCCACTAAGGAATTGCTTAAATTTAATCCTACTCACACTTGCTCTCAATGTGAGGATATCAAACACATGATGAAAGAAATGAATAAAATGCTTCTTTATTCTAGAACTGAATCATGTGAAGGTTGTTCTAAGCTCACAATTGAACTTGGTGATCTTAAAAAGACACTAGAACATAAATGTAAAAATAAAAAATCCTTGTCCATTGCTATATGTAAGAAAGTTATTAATTCTATGCTGAAATTGGGACCAATTTAGTCCATTGTTGCATCTAAGAAAGTTATTTATTTCATTTCATGTGCATTTTATGTTGAAATTGGGACTAATTTGGATGAGATGCATAAGACATTTAGAGTCAAGTTCAAGGAGTAGTTAGGTAGGGTTAGAAATTCCTCTTATGTGTCTTATGAGGTCTTGAAGCTTGAGGTAGTTGTCTATAAAAAGAGATATGCTAGGGCAACCAAGAACAATGAGTGCACCTCATGTGAGAACCCAGCCCAAGAGAACGACTACCTCAAAAAGCCAAAGAGATCCTTGATCAATCTAAGGTGAGTATGAAGAACAGAGGTTTAGGATTTAATTCCCTAGAGTATTCCAAGAACCACCCACCTAAGGTTGTGAGAGTAGTTGAGAGTGGCAAGTTTGAGGTAAAAACCCCCTGAGCCTCCCAAGATTGTCTTTAGGTCAGCTGGTTTTGCCCAAACCCCTTCTAGCAAGACAAGTGCTTCCACTTCAGCAGGTTAGACCCCTTAAAAGATCAAGTACCATTACACCTTCTGCAAGAAAAATAGTCACATTATTGAGTTCTACTTCTGTAGAGCCAAGATTGAGAGAAAATAGAGGATGAATGCTTTGTGACCCATTAGAGAAGTTCTTTTGCCTGTGAGCTAGGCAGCATGTCTTTCCTTCTAGATATTGGTCTAGATTTATAGATGAGTTCTTTGACTCCTTTCGTGGTCCTATACAGCACTTTGTGTTAGGATATCATGAGGATATACCATGAGTAGCGTCTAGATATGGAGAGTACCACCCTTTTGGTAGGTCAATTCGAAGAGGTCTAGGTGATTCTTGTGTGCATCCTCATGATTTTCATATTAACCATTTTATTTCTATTTCTACTGTTGTTCCTAGATATTCTACTGTTGTTCCTAGGTATCGTGTGGCTCAGTACTAGATTGTTTAGTCTTTCATTACTAACCCCAGTACTAAGGCACAAATGTTTCCTGCTTGTGCCCTGTAGGTTCATCAAGTGAGGAAGGAGGGCGTGTGGCTTATTGACTCCAGGTATTCCCGACACATGACCAGAGATTCTCAATGGTTCTCCTCACTTACTCATGCATCTGACAACGAGTTGATTATGTTTGGGGATGCTTCTACTGAGACCGTGACTGCTAAGGGCATTGTGTGCATCAACAGCGAATTCATGCTTAAGGACGTCGCTTTGGTAAGTAAGGTAAGGTATAATCTGATAGATGTTTCCCAACTTCTTGATAAGAGTCTAGATGTGAGATTCAAAAGTGGAAAATGTAGAGTTCTAGACTCCTTGGGTGAGTTTATTTTTGTGATCTCTAGGTTTGAGGGGTATTTAGTACTGATATTGGTTTCTTTTCTAGCTCTGGCCCTGCGTGTCTTGTAGATTTTGATTCTCATGACCTAGTACTATAGCATTATAGGCTTAAATATATAGACTTCAATCACTTGACTAGAGACAGTACCAAGGACCTTCTTAGAAGATTGCCTAGGCATAAAAGTTAAAAGGACTTAGTTTGCACACACTGTAGACGTGGTAGGATGGTTTCTGCTTCTCATCCGTCTATTACCTTAGTGATGACCGATGGACCTAGACAGCTCTTTCACTTAGACAGAGTTGGTCCTTCTAGAGTCTAGTCTGCAGTAGAGAAGTGGTATGTACTTATTTGTTGTAGATGACTACTCTATGTATTCTTTGGTGTATTTTCTTGCTTCTAAGGATGAGGCTTTTGGCTGCTTTAGAGAGTTGGCCCTTAGGTCAGCAGTTGACCTCTTAGGAGCCTTAAAAGTCATTAGGAGTAACAATAGTACAGAATTCAAGAACTCATATTTTGCCACTTTCTACATAGAGAGGTTTAGAGCACCAGTTTTTCTCACCTAGAGTCCCCCAGTAGAATGGAGTTATAGAGAGAAATAATAGAGCCCTTGTAGAGATGGCTAGGATCATGCTAGGTAGCATAGTACCTTTACAAGATTTTGGGCTGAGGCCATTTTCACTTCTTGCTATGTGACTAATAGGGTATTCTTGAAATTGTCTATTGGCAAGATTTCTTTTGAGTTGAGAGTTGGTCATAGGCCTAGCGTCTCTCATTTCAAGATATTTAGTTACAAGTACTTCATTCTTGAACATGGAAATTTGGATAAATTTGAATCTAAATGTTATGATAGCATTTTTCTTGGATATGTTTCTCATTCTCGTGGCTTTCGTGTATTTAATTTGGAGACTAACGAAATTATTGAGACTCATGAAATCACTTTTGAAGAGGCTAGTCTTGACAAAGTGTACATTCTTGTGTAAAGTTTTCGGAATTTTATCTATTTTAAATTTTCCTCAAAAATGCTTTGAAGGTCACTGATTTACAAAACACATTATTTGAATTTAGAAAATTTCATAAATATGTTAAAAATACTCCAACATTTATTTCCAGCACAATGAACTTATATTTAATTTTTTGGGATGTTACATCAATGATGTTTCAAGAAATAGTCTTCACTGTAAATTTTCCTTGGCCACTTTTAAATCATCTTTTCATATTCTAATTTTAGTTCAATTTGGGTTTAGTCAATTGTATATTCTTTTTCTAAGTTACTGTTCATAAGTTATTTTCCAGAGGAACTTTAGTCAAAAGGCCGGAAAGCTAAGTGTTAGCAAAACACAAGAAAAAAGTTTTAAATTTTACATATTTTAAACTTCCTAAATTTTGGGACGTTACATCAATTTTGGATTTTGAATTGAATTTGGGTTTCAAATTTGAATTCAGATTTCATTGCTTCCAACGTTTTTGTCATTTTATTATTATTACTATTACTATTTATTGCATATTACTCGTGTTATTTTGCTTATTAGCAAAAATTTCAGAAACGCCTAAAAAAATTTCAGAAAATCCAAATGTCAGCAAGATACATAAAAAGTTTAAAATTTTTCATTTTTCCCAACATTCCAATTTTGGGATGTCACACTTCTTCAATCATTTTCTGCCTGTTCTTTATACCAAAACTCCCTGTTCCTTTTCGCTAATACTCTAGCCCATGAAGTAATCAGTGTTTGCTCTGTCTCCTCTCCATGCTAGGAAAGAATAGTGGTGTATGTTAAATATTGGGTACATGCTGTTATAAAAATAGTTCCCTCTTAGTCAAGATCAGGTCAGCTGGAAAATGCTCGACTTCTATGTTAAATATTTCATGTCTTCTAGCCTATAGTCATCTTACGAGCGATCGGGCTAGCTTATATTTGCGCTGCTGCTAGAAAAAAAATGGTACGAGATAACTTCAGACGGACGTAGTAACCAGTGAAACTCTTGTTTCTCCTAATTTGATGATGTTTTCCGAGGAATGCTTCGTAGGAGAGATGAAGTTAAGAGGATTTGATGTAACATTTAGTTTTGTTAATCCCCATCCCGGAAAATAGAAATAAAATTATACAGTCCTATCCTTTTCAAGCCGTGTTTATCTTGTACTAACTCCAATATCTTTTACTTGATTTTTTAGAATTTGTGTCTTCACATATTTTAATATTTGACCGTTAATGGACTTAAATTATCTAGATTGAGTGTAAAAAATTACATTATTAGATTTGTTATTAAAAATTCTTTTATAATATTATAATCTTATCGATTATCTTAATGTGAAATTATAAAAAATAGCAATTAAAGTTATATCTCGGATACCGTAAAAAATTAAAAACGTTAAGTAAAAAAAACGGAGTGAGTAACATATTCTCAACAAAAGAAAATGTTGTTTTCAACGTACGAGGACCATTTCGTTACGCACGTCAGCGCTGCTTCATGAATGCAGATTTTTTTTTCTTGAGGAGCATACATCAAAAAGTCAAGAACAGACCATTGCTCGCGCGTGTACTACACATTTGAAGCTATGACTGATGGCTTCTTGGGGATGCCTGGAGGACAATCTATGTAGCGCGTGCGCACGCCGTGGCCATTGCGTTCACACAGTACTGTAACACCCCCGTTTTTAGGGACGAGAATGTCGTTACCTTCCGTAACAGGTCAGAAGTTCAGTTATGGACAGAAGAAGTATCATGTCTACTTACAAACATTTAAAAGAGTTAATTTCATTGAAATAAGACTTAATGGCCAACTTTAATAACAATACGGGCGTCCAAGCCCAAAACATAACTTACATGCAGAAGAGTCGAAGAAAACTCCACAGGAACGCTTGAGTGCAGTCATAACCCTAACACGAACACTTGTCGCAATCACTTTTGCTTCTGATATCTGTTGGGGGAAAATTATGCAAGTCTGAGTACCAACCACTGTACTCAGCAAATCACATGTGGAAATACTATATATCTACTTGCTAGGATATTCTCAAGGAAAGGGAATATAGATGTTTTATTACGAGGTAGATGCAATTTTATTTGCAAACAAATAAAATTTAAAACATTTTCTCCTTAAGATCAGGGGTTTTTGTTATCAGACAAAGTTTCATCATTACTCCAATTAACAACATCAAAAACGCTACTTATGCCTCGTTGTTGGAATCACCCAATTAACACAACTTCATTAACCGGAAGCACGGCGTATTCGAATATCATTTATTTCACTCTGCAAAGTTGCCCTGCTTTACCCGTAAGATTTCTTAATCCACGTCTGGTTTTAAGAAAACAAGCCTTTTTGCTGCTCAATTCTTTATATAGCCTCCACCTAGTAGGCCTCCCAATAAGCTCAGGCTGCCCTGACTTATCTTAGCCTACTATTGTACAACACACACACACACACACACACACACACACACACACACACACATATATATATATATATATAGTAAAAATAACGAGTGGACACGAAGCATTTCCGTACACTCCGGAGTACATACTTCCACCTTCCAATATACCGTTTAAACAAACGTGATATACCTCTTTATTACTTTCGGTGTACTTAAATTCTAATTCTAAGATACTCCAATGTGAGATGGTCGAAAAAGTTTCATCGAAGCCCCTTACTTCGCTATATACCCTTTTCATTTATAAAAAGAGTATATACACAAATTATGATATAAAAAGTGGATTTTGAAGAAATTTTTTATGGAGTTCACTTTGAAGTTTTTTATAATCATTCTTAGGGTATACTCAAAATCATAAAGAGGTACAACATAGAGAGTAATTACACCAGCAAGATTCTCTCTCTCTCTCTCTACATATATATATATATATAGGTAAAATAACAGGTGCACCATGGTGCCCAAGCTCCATAATTAAAACCTTTCATCCATGATTGATTCCTTTCCAAATTGATGCCTTTTTGAATTAATGAATCTTAGTAGGTTTACCCTGCGGTATTATTGTACAGATTCACTGCGAACCTAACTCCAAATGGTTATTTGGGATATTCGGTGTACGTGTGCATTATAGGGATTGCCCACACTGTTGTCATTTGTAAGGCAGATGCTTATAATTTACTTTTGTTAGATTGGTATTATGTTGTGCAATTGCGCTAGTTTTTGGAGGTCGTTGAGAAGATTAGGCTCAAGTGAGACTCGTATAGTGTGGTGTTTGGTTTGATGCATTAGATTATCAGGATTTATTCTGCGTAGGTGGACTTGTGGTAATGTTGTTAAATTTGGGTGACACCATGGGCTGTGGAGGAAATGATTGATCGGCTTTAGACTTTCAGTTATCTTCAAGTGCTGTGGAATGAAACGAGTGTGAATTTACTCGGAATTGTAGGTGCTCTGTTTACTTGATTTAAGGCAAGACCACATACCCATCTGTAGCTTTAGTGTTTGTTGTATTCGTAAAACAAGTTAAGGATAGAAGTAAAGTAAAAGCAACTCAACCTGCAGTTTCACACTCAGTTCCCTACTTTCATGTCCTTTAGAAAGCGTAGGTCAAAAGAATCAGACAAGTAGTATTGTAAGTCTCTTTTATGTATATTTAAGACTATTAGTATGGTGTTTGAACTATTTATATTGTAATTTGTGCAAGTTTCCAACTTAATTCTTGAATTTAAGACTTATCATATTATTTAGTGCATATATACCGAATTACGGTGTAAATTTTACAATTATTTACCAAATTGGTAAATGGTTTTACCGAATTACATATAAAAATTTTGGTGCGATATACCCTTTGATAAAATCCTAGGTCCGTCACTGGTAAATTGGATAATATCATACTGTACACGTACCTCTGCTCCTTGGCATTGGCGATACTTAGGACGCAAGGTAGCAGCTTGAAGGTCGGTATCAAGCAATTGCTCGGAAATTCAGAAAATCGAGTGACAGTCTAGAAAGTCGACCATTTTCCAGCTGACATGATCTTGACTAGAGTAATTGCCTTGGATCTTGCCGAATTGTAATAGTACGTGTGATCTATATATGCGCGTGTACACTTATTCTCAAGGCTGTAGCTTATAACTACAAAACGGTGGCACCACAAAACGGCGCGTGTGAACTCCAGCTTGGCAGAGCCGTCTACCTAGCTTTGCTATCTTGATGAAACAGTAGCACGCAGAGACTGATCGATATATACTCTTGTATATGATCTGTGTCTAATTAATTTGTTGTTTTTAGCACTATGAAATTAGCATCTCCCCCCCCCCCCCCTAAAAACGCATAGGTGTGCATCATGTTTTAGGTACAATATATATTATTAACTTGTTACATTTTCCACGTAATTACATAGCTAGATACTGTAATTTATATGCAACACTAACTAATTCTTATGGTGAGAATACAGTTATATTCCTTATACAACAGTAACAACTCTAATATCAATATCTAATTAATCTCAACCATTATAATTCTGGTAACTAAAAATTGACAATGTAGATCTTTCTTTTTTGTACTTTGACTAACATGGGAATTTATATCTCTTAACATAAAACATGATGGTTTTTTCTATCGTTTTAATAATATAATATAAAGGATAGATGGATAGATGGACAACGGCACGTGAAACTTAACATGAAGAAGTTATATAATCTATGTCCCATTGCTTAGCATTTGAGGTTGAGGTGGTGACGGTGGTTGAATCGGTTGGCTTGCTGTGATGGGGTTCAATTGTTTTACACGCCGGGGAGTATGGGTGGCCATCATGTGCGCACGGTGGCCGACGGTGAACACACCATCGTCGTGGCTTGGTTCTGCTCTAGTATACCCTACTCCCCTCCTTAGCTTCTTCTCCTACTACTCTAGCCTACTTGTACGGATGCTATGACTTCAATGAGATACATGTGAATGTGATGATGCATGTGGTATGGTCCCATGATGGTGATGGAAAAATTGAAAATAGGCTCTGGGGGATACCTTGTTGGGTGATATTGGGCTCGATTTGGGAAGAACCGAGGTTCAGCCTTCTCGGTTGGTTTGTGCTTGGCTTGGTTGCTCTTTAGTTGGCTTGTGCGTCGCTCGGTTGCCGCTGCCTCCTAGTGTTGACACTCTTCTCCCTCATTGGCTCCCCCTCCTCTTGGAACCGCTCTCCTTTGGCTGGTCGTTGAGCTTCACTCCATGCTCTTCTTGGCAATGGCTTGTGATTTGGGGGAAGAGATGGGTGGATCTGGTGGAATTTGTTTGCTAGCTATGGTCCGGCTAGCTGTGGCTACGTTGGCTATGATTTGGGTTAAAATGGAATCCTCTCTCCCTATGGTTGCTCTCTCAGTCTTATCCCTTCCTCTCTGTGCTGAGACTATGCTGCGGATTTCATCGTAACAAAGGGGATTGGTTTTGGTATGGGTTGGCTAGTAGTGAAAAGGAATTTGGAATGGATTCAGGTTTGTTTTTAATGTCAAATGATGAAACCCTACGACTACGAAAGGTGCCGACTGGTCCCGAACGGTCTAGTATCTCGACAAGCGAATCGCTCACTTCGATCACCAAACAAGGGTTCTGACGATAATCTGGCTTTCGATTACTTATTTTTTTTCATTCTTTTTCGGTATCTTGTTATTTGTTTTTCTCATAATTCATATTGCCGGTTACTCCAAAATATCTGGTTAATTGTAATTATGTATGTATGAGCTCAATTGTAATTGCAGTTACTGTATTCATTATATGTATGGAAATAAATATAATATTAATGAACTATGTTGAATGATGTAAATTATCTCAATTTATTTTGTCGTCTTTTGCTCCAATTGAATTGCTGTATATTTTAATAATTGAAATTACTTGCGATGTCTTGCTAATTACGCGGTTAATTTTAGACTTAAATTGCGGGGTTAGCAACTACAGCTGATTTAGAAACATGGGCGTTACAATGAAATAATAGCACGCTGAGACTGATTGATATTCTTTTATATAATCTGTCTAATTAATAGTACCTGCCGGATCGACCGTTCGCGCCCGCCTGGACTGGAATTTGGAGCCCACGTGCCGACCGCTGCATGTCGCTGACCAATTTTGCAGCACACGACAGAGTGGCCTGGCGGTGGCACGAATATCAGACGAGACTAGTAGATTGTTCGTGCGTTGTAATGGAATTCAAAAAAAGATGATACATAAATATAAGGATCCTGAATTATACATTAAATTTCAGAGTGTTACCTCTAACAAAATTTTCACTCACTGTATTTTTTCAGCGCTACCTCTAACAAAATTTCAGAGTGGGAAGTTGGGAGGGTGGAAGGTTGGGAGGGGTGGGAGGGTGGAAGAGGCCGTACCAACCACCAACTCCAATTTATTAAGTAGTAAAGATATCTCCTCCCAAAGACAACAATGCCCGCCTCAACAGAGCTCCCTGACTCTCACAGTATAAATTCTTATTCTTAAAAAATATTATTTTATAATATAAATCTGTTAGGAAAGTTAAAATATAATTATTACAATATTTTCATCGTATACTTCTACTTTAATACTAAAAAAATAAGTAAATAGTTTTAATGTGATATTTAATAAAAAATAGAGAGTGTCTATGTATCACCCGGATGTTTTCTAACTATCATCCAAATTTGTGATCTTTTGATTAGAAATTAATAGGCCCCTGTTTTGAGGGGGTGATTTTTTTTCCAAGAGAGAGGGGTAGAATATACATATCAATGACATTAATTTTTTAAATTAATATCTCCTTAACCTATACTTATAGTAGGCTTTACACTTATATTGTATGAGTACCCAGAAGCCACGTAACACCGAGATCCGATCCCTCAGGTTCTCGATTTAGGGTAGGTTAATTCACACGTAGTAGGGTAGCCACAGACCGGGCCGTGCTGGCTCGTAAGCACCTCTTCATAGCCTTCGGGCTTAGGGCATATATACCGACAGGAGTATGTGCCATCTTTGGTATCCGAACATGTATACATCCTTATCTTCCTTTGTAAGTGTGCATGGATTATCAGAGGGCTACCTCCTCCTACATCACGCTCTCCATCAACTACAAATTCTAATGTGCGAGTTTTGGGTATTAGGGCAACCCCTTATATTTGGTAATAGGGCAGATATTAGCAGGTAAAATAATTAAAAAAACAGAAGGCTCAAGTAAGAGATACACTCATGCAGTCATGCTTCGCATTGAAAGATGGCAAAGAATTTTCTGATTCCCATATGAGAATACAAATTCATAGCTATACTTTCACAATAAAGTAATCATCTTCCAAGGTACTTTCTTTGGTGAGATACTCCATGAATTTGGTCAGCTAACCTTCTTCAATCCGTACTCCATAGGTATATCAAAATTGCTAGCTAGATCTTACTGTTCGACAACATAAGAAAATCAGTTGTGAGCAAGAATAGGAAAAACGGATTTTGAAAATTTACCGGACCTAGGCCTGTTACTGATTTTTTTTCCCCAGTCCATTCTAGTTTGACATTTCTATTTAATTTGTTTTTACATATTTTTCCTGGAAGTATTGTGTTTGTTTGGTCTTTCCCTCCTGATTTCATCAAAATTACTATGAAATAACCTCTTACCGGTCGATATGGTATCGGACGCGTATCCCCTGCCTTCAAAGGCAGTGACTTTGGGTCACTGACGCGTGGGCCCCACAGCTTATGGGGCCCACGCGTCAGTGACCCAAAGTCACTGCCTTTGAAGGCAGGGGATCTCAATCCTATGGTATCTAACGGTCCTAGCCGGGTAGGCCACGTTACTACCGATTTTTTTAATCCCTGGTTGTGAGATTATCATGGTTTGTCTGCAATTCCAACGCAATATTACTGAAAGAAATTATGCCCAAGCATAAAAAAGAGGACAAGTTCATTTATACAAGGATAAGTACATATTGCTTACGGAGAATATGCCAGAGCTTAGTTAAGTAACACTCCCGTCTGTCATTACCAGGCACAAAACCATTGCTGGGAAACGATTCATCAATTGCAGGCTTTCATAAGAAAAATGATACTTTTCAGAGGGTGATTTTTGTTAGAAAACCTGAATCTGGGCTTGAAGTCCTGGTCTATGGTGGGCACCTCACCACTAAACTATATATAGAGAGGTCATTGGCTATTATGTACACACACGTGAAAAGAGAAAGCAATAGAGAAAGATCATGAGTTCTCCACTCTATCTCTATGTTTCCTATCTACTATTTGCATCATCGGTGATTGATCTGTCTATTTTGCATAGAAGAGGAATCGATCAGACTAGACTCACTAGTGACGGTTCCTCAACACGTATCAGTACGAATCGCTCCGGTGAATCGAAAGGTAATTATCAAATCATTAGTAGATAGAATCGTCTACATCTAGATCGCTTTAAATTCCGCAAATTTCGCTTTCTAGATTATTTTCTACAGTGCAAATCCGCTCTAATCTACCGCGAACAGACTTGAAGTCGCCAGCACAATGTCGATCGGTAGATTACATGAAAGAGTAGATATTGATTGCATTGTAGATTAAAAAAAAGGAAAAAACTCGCATGGCCGAACACGCCATCGGCCCCGTACGGCTGCCGTGTGTGAGCACCGCGCTAGCCCGCAGCCGCACCGGATCGTCGCCGGCCCCGTACGGCCGCCGCCGGCCCGCAGCCGTGCCTCCCGATGCTCCGACCGCGCACCCCTGCATGGGCTGCTGCCGCCTCGACCGACGTCAACCATCTGAACTTGGAGCCGCCACACAAGGCCGACCCTCGGCTCCCGCCACCTGAAGTCACGGTCGACACCGCCCGTGCCCGAAATCACTAGCCACTGTGCTCCGCACCGAAAATCACCGCTCGGCCTACTAGCGCATGATGACACTGGCCACCCGAAATTGCCGGCTACTTCCTACCGCCGCTGCGCTAATCACCGACCGCCCGAGAAGGCCCCATCACCAATCGGCTGTCACACTTGACGCTGAACCCGACGGCGCCTCAAGGTCGCCGGCCGCCAGCCGACGGTGGCAGCCGCTCCTACATGAGCCCTGGCCGCCGTCACTCCTGCATGAGCCTCGGCAGCACGGCGAGCTCCCGGCCGCTGCCACTCCCGCACGAGCCTCGGCCGCACAGCGAACTCCCAGTCGTCGCCGCTCCCACATGAAATGCCGGCCGGATGCGCTTCGCCGAGGCCGGCTGCCTGTCACGCCCCGAGCGCCCACATGCGCCGCCGAATTCCACACAAGCCACCGTTGTCGCCGTCACCCACGCAGGAGACACTCACCACCGAGGCTAGCCGCCTTCGCCTCACGCCCCGCCCGAGCCGCCGCTCTGGTTGCCGCCACGAGGAGGTGAATAGGGGTAGGGGAAACATGTAATCTAGAGGAAATTTTACCGAGATGGCTATACGACCAGTGGTGCCAAAGGCAGCATGACCAATGTCTGGGTATGTCTTAAGACCCTCCTTGCTGTTCAGGCAATGTCGCAGGAGCACACCGGTGTACCGCGAAAAGCAGAGCAAATAAACACAGTATCACCAGTCCGAGCCAGCCCCCTTGTTTAATGGCATAAGGCGTTGATAAGATTCCCACACCACATAGAACATTTATTCCTGCAGACAAAACATATGAAAACTGATTACTGAACTAAGTAGCAAGAGTGTTTTACCATCAAGAATTCCAAGTCTTATCCATGATGTAGAAGTCATTTGCAAATTCAATAAACAGTTTTTTTTTAAGGATTCAAGCTCACTAAATATTACTACAGCAATTTCAAACTAGACATTCAAATAAAGTTCTATTGCTTGTGACATATTATAAATAAAACTGAAATAAACACACGTTTTAAAGTTTCACAGTTAGCTTCTTGGATTAAGAAAGATAAAAGCTATGTTGATAAATTGTTATTTCTACATCACATAATTCGATATAAGATATGGTTTGTCCTCAAGCAAAACTACAGCCTGCAGAGTATACTGCAGATAGGTTCTGTAACGCCCCTACAGCTGGGACGATACGGAACATTGTAATAGTACAAAATGAACAGTTACAACGTTCGTAGTTACGAATGATTATCACACCAGTACAAGCTTACAACAAAAGATCCAACTTTATTACAATATAGATTAATGTATCATACACAGCGGCGCATAAGCCCACAACCACATTACATTACAAAATAACCAAGATGTCCTGATCGTAAGCTAAAACTTAAGACTAATCCTCATCTGAATAGATTGGTTCACTAGGAGCTTCTTCTTCCTCAGGTTCATCTTGGTAGTATTGGCCTTCTGGGAAAAATTTGTTTAGCAAGTAATGAGTACAACTGTACCCAGCAAGTTACAAGGGTAATTTTTATATTACTATATGCAAGGATATTCCAAGGACGGGAGTATACTGGTTTTATTACATTTGGTGGATGCAATTTTATTTGCAAATAAATAAATATTAAAACATTTGCTCCTAAAATCAGAGGTTTTTATTATGTAAAATTCATTAACCATATTAAATCATCATAACCCTACTTATGCCTCTTTATTGGAATCACCCAGTTAACACAGCTTCATTAACAGGAAGCACGGCGTATTCGAATACAATTTATTTTACTCTGCAGAGTTGCCCAACTTTTCCCACACGATCCCTTAACTCCCGCGACAGAGTTAAGAAAGTCAGGTCGTTTCACTGCTCCATTCTTTGTATAGACTCTACCCGGTAGCATCACTTAATCACGGCCACACGTAAAATAACAACTTCTTCCAGCCGTTTTAAGTGCCTACTACCGTTGTTAGGTACCCGCAGCATACCTAACTCCCCATCATTCTATCATCTCATCCTGTAGAGTTTCAATTGAAAGAAGCAGCTACTAAACCAGTGTTGAGAAGTCAACCCCTGTGGTTTGAGCGATCACTATGTATTTTATTTGGCACAAGGTTCTTGTCCTTTTTTTTCTCCTTAGGCAATCAATCACAGCTTCCCTGGGGCTTAATAGCACCAACCACCGACCAAACCAGCCTCCATTTCCAGGTAAAGCGGTGGGCGAAGTCTGCCGCACGGATTCCCACAACTCCTTTACCCAAAGTCCGTTCCTAGGATCAAGTGGTGGGCGAAGTCCGCCGCACGGATTCCCGCAACTCCTTCATCCTAGGCTTTACCCTTTTTAAATTTCTAGTGGCCCGCAGCCAAAGTCACTTAGTAGTATAAGATTTGTTACATGTGATGACAACATATACATTTGTACAATATTTAAATTATTACTAGGGTTATCAAGGTGAATATGGCCATCAATCGAACAGAGCATTTTTCAGTGGTAGGATTAACTAGATAGCATGTCATTCTAACCATTTATTTTACACAAATAGCAGTTGACAAATAACATTAATGAAAGTACTGTGCTTAAATAATTAAAATATCATGGTATTCAAAAATGATTAAAAACATGTAACTTGCCTTGCTGATCAGGTATCTCTACTAAGTCGTAAATCTGGAATGTGGGTTCTGGCTCTTGAACTGCAACTGGAGCGGCTTCGGGAACTAGCGCAAACACATAAAATAACGGCATAAGTCACACATGAAATAACAACACATACAGTATCAAATTCTAATTAGGCCGAAAAAATTTAATCTAACTGAAAAGAAATGAACTATATAGAACATTGAGCGAATATGTATAAAATACTAAAACGCAACTTTTGACAAAAGCGTAAACTGGAATTTTTGGGTTTACTGAATTTTTGAGAGTAACTTAAAACAAAAGATATGGAATTAAAATTTATAAAAACTGAATTTAATTAAATAAAAGTCATATTTGGGCTCAGCAGACAAAATGGGTTAAAATGATGTATTTTTGGCATTTTTAGAAATTTTCCTGATTTTTCTAGAATTTTTGGAGCTTTTCCTGAATTTTTCGGAATTCTTAAAAACCAACTAATTTGTGAGCACAGTTTTGGGCTCGGCCCGATCTACAGTGCAGCCCAGCCCACCCTTTTCCCGCGCGGCTTCCGGCCAACGGCCGCCTTCCCGCTCTCGGCGGAACGGGCCATGGCCCACGCGCGGGCGAAGCCCGACGGGGCGCACGCACATTCGCCTGATGGGCGACACGCGGCCCATGCCGACGCCAGCGAGGGGACGCGCGAGGGCGCTCGGATGAGGCGGTTACGAACCATCGATGGCCAGGGTTTAAAAACGGATGGAGCGCTCGGATGAAACGGACTGGACGACGGCGATGGAGCCACGTTGCCCCCCGGGGGTCGTCTTCAACCTCCAGACGACACCCCCGGTGGCGAAACAGAGTGCGCCACCGCCGCCCGAGCTGCGATACCAGGGAGGTTCCGGGGAAATAGCTTCTACGAAAAGGTGCGGCTGAAGCTAACGTTTCCATTTGTGGGCTAATGGGTAAGGAAAGGTGAATGAAGATGATCGCCGGCAGCAGGGAAGACAACGGCCCCCACGGCGGTGATCTTGTATTCCGGTAAGACTTAAGCTAAATTGGTCGTGGTTTTACCATCTACAGACCCTAGGGAGTATACTAGTACTGGCGGCTAAGCTTGGGAATCACTAGAACAATCTAGCCGCGATGAGGCCCTTGCGGCCGAAGGCGAGCTCCGATGACAGAGCAACTGGCTAATGCTATCAAGCAATTGAAGGTACCAATGTACTTAGCATCTAGTAAGGATCACAGCATTGCAAGGAATCGAAGAATAGTTAACTAAAACATGAAATGGCATCTAGGGTTAACCGGGCTCAGGGGCTTCAATTGCGGGCGACTCGGGCGATGAGAAGTCGATTGGTTGCTTGGGGAGGTGTATGAGGGCACTAGGAGGAGCTTGGTGGCGGTCAAACGGCTTTATATTGGGCGTATGACTGTGGCCACAGTGAGGGGTTGTCCTCGGCTGCGTTCTTCTCACGCGAAGGAAGGGGAATGAACCAGAGCTTCTCCGGGATATGCGAACGAGAGGTGGCGAGTCTCCACTGCGCGATTGCACGGACGCTTGACCCTGTGAGACGCGGGAATAGTGGAATAGGGGATGGGCGTGGCTACGGCGGAGGAATAGGCACGAGGAGGTGGCGCGCCAAGGGGGAAGAACGGAATGGGGCAGCGACTGACGTGTGGGACCGCTGTGCAGAGGTGACGCAAGGCGGTATACGTGCGGCGCCGCAATCCATCGCGGGGAGATAGCGACGCGTGCGGCTGCAGCTTCGGGAAGAAGGGAGGAGAGGCGCCCGCGCGTGAGCGACGCCAGAAGAGAGGGGTGGCGCATTTGCCCAATAAGGAAGGCGTAAATTCAATAAGCATTGCCAAATTGGGAAGGTTTTGCATTCAACACTATTTACAAAAATTTTTAAAAATTTGAAATTCCAGGGTTGTTTCAGCTTCTTAGCTTAATTGTAACTTCTTTAGGGAAATACTGTAAGGAGGCCCTACAGCATGTTTGTATAATAAAAAAATGCAAATGAGACAGAGAGAAATATTTACAAGACCACGGGTTGGAATGTACAGGCCTACACTATGTTCTTTGACCTTAGCTTCGTTGCATCATCACTATATTAAAGCTGGGGTTCCCGGGCTCACCCCACGGCAAGTCAGATTTTTTGCGGAAAGACCCCAGGATTTTCTGAAAATAGCGTAAAGGTCCTTGGTTCTTGTAAAAAAAGTCTCTGCCATGTTTTTTCCAAAACCCCCTCCACTTCACCAAAATTGCGTATCCTTTTGCAGGATAGCACTCCATGATTTTCCAAAATTATGTGCGGGTCCTCGTTTAGTTACGTATAGGTCCTTACATGTCCTTGGTTTTTTTGCAGAAAAAACATTCGGTTTTCTCGAAATTATGCATGCATCCTCAATTTTTTAAAAAAACTACCCCGCAAATTATGGTCTCTTTTACTTCGGTCCACACAGTAGCTAGCGCGACGTGCCGCCGTGCTTACGTTGCTAGTTATTATGATCTGGCCAACTGGAGCTCTAAATTCTTCGCACAAAGATCTTATGTGTCTATTTTCACACCATATCCCACCAAATACTTGCTACCATACTGAATTTGATCTATATTCATTCTGTATTTGTGATCACACTATTCGTATTCATATGCTTGCTACCGTACTGGATTTGATCTGTATTCGTTTTGTGTTCGTAATTTGCTATCCGTATTCATATTCGTATCTGGTACTATTTATATTGGACTTTGATCTAAAGAAAAAAATAGAATACTATATATATTAAACCCGGGGGACTCTCCGGCCGGAGAGGCTAGCCACGTCAGCATTCTTGCAAAAAGCCCCCTGACTTTTTGGAAATCGCGTAAAGGTCCTCGGTTCTCGCGAAAAAGTCCCTGCCAGGTTTTTTTTCTGAAAACACCCCTCCACTTCACCGAAATTTCGTATCTTTTGCAGGATAGCACCCTGCCGTTTTTAAAAATTACAAACAGGTCCTTTTTTGTTATATATAGGCCCTTACAGGTCCTCATTTTTTTTGCGAAAAAGGCCTTCGGTTTTCTTGAAATTACGCATATGTCCTCGATTTTTTTGAAAAAACTTTTCCACGGATTGCCCTCTCTTTCACTTCGGTCCACACGGTAACTAGTGCAGCATGGCGCCGCGCTCATGCTGCTAGTAAAATACAGGACGAGTAAGATTTGACCGGATACCGATTGCACCCCTAAAGTATAGTGGACCTTCTACACATACTATAAGATTTGCTAGATTTATTACCAAAAATAATACCAATAGATTCATCATCAAAACTATTTTCATATAATTATATATAATTATTTATGCCAACATTAAATTTTAAAATAAAGTAACGATGAAAGGAGTGAGTATTTGCAGGATGTCAAAGTACTAATAATGAAAATTTGCAACTCAAATCAGGGGGACACAGTAATTAAGGTGTAGTTGGAACAGTACCGGCCGCTTTGGTAAAACAAAAACCCAAAGGGCAACAGTTTTGCCAATTGTAGCACGAGTAGAGTACCGCTGTTGGAAAAATCACTACGGCAAATTGTAACCATCTGCAGCAGCAGCAGAAGGTTTAGAAAAAGGTGGATTAGTAACAAACAAAAATCCAAGGAAACATTATGATTATTATTAGACCACCAAGAAAGAAGTGTGTCAGATTCAGATTTTTGTCCCTCCCCCATGTCCCTATGGTTGGCAGCGACATTTCTTTTCTTTGCTTGCGAAGTTGCCATCCATGTGAATGCGATTTTTCATTTTCTTTTGAAACATGGATGTGGATGTGATGATACTATATTACTGCTGTCATGTTATTGGCGCGATCCCACTGGGAATTTGGGAAGGATGAGCATTAAAAAATGAGTATTCGATCTCCTCTAATCTAAGCTTGCATGATTGATTGATCCGTTTCATTATCTGCACCATATATATAGAACCTATTCTTTTCAAATTTTCAGTCAATTTTTTATTTAACTTCTGTTAACTAATACTATTCATTAGATCTAGTCATACTTAAAGCTACTAGCTGTAGAAAAAAAAACAGGATCATATGAGATACAGGCAGTAGATGCATCAGGGGCAGGCCAGTGGGCTAGGAGTAAGTGAGGTATTCATTTCTATCCACCCGGTTTTGGTCCTTCTAATTCACATGGTGTACGTTATTTAATCTCAATATACATGCACATGTACGTGTTCGGTACGAAACTACGGCCTATGTTCTAATGGAACCTCCATAAATTTTCTAGTATGTATAATAAATACATATGCATGTACGAGATATGATCAGATTTAAAAAAGATTAAAACCATATTCTAAAGTGTTGTTGCTTTTAAATGAAATAGCACTGCAGTGACTGTTAACTTTTTCTAAGATGTTCAATTAAAAAAATAAAGAAAACAATAATAAAAATAAAAAACACCATTATATCTCATTAAAAATAAAAAAGATAAAGGATATAGTAAAAATCTAACACGTTTTAAATCATTTTTAGTTTCTGAAATCTGTCTGGAACGGGGCATACATAGGTCGAGAAGAGGAACAATAGTACTGCAATCTCATCTGATTCACAGATGACGGAGCGCAGCACATCGCTGACACTGTAGCTACGACTGGACTTCTCGAATGAGCCCGGCCCATCAGTGGGCTCTCAAGGTGCTGACTCAGCCCATGGTCTTGAGAGTTAGCAGATTGACCAAGCCTAAATTAGAAGAGTACAACTCGTGTGGGTTGTTAAAAAAAGACCCTAAATTAGAGGAGTACATAGTTCTCCGCTGGTGCGTAGGTCTGCTGGCAAAAAAGAAGAAACAGCAGCAGCTCACATATGGGTTGTGGGTTTTTACATGTGAGGTTTTTTGTGAGGAAAAGAGAACTTTATTAATTACTCAGACATGGTCGATACGAGGGGCTTGCGCCCCCCACCTACCAAATGCGACTAGCTGTTATAATACATATATACAATAAAAATAGATGATCAAGTAAATAAAAGACGAGAATTTAATATGAAAAACTTTTTCAGAAAAAAATTACAGACTTACGAAGACAAAAATCACTATATAAGAAGATATTACAAAAATCACTATATATAGAGCGAGGAAGATGAGTTTCACACGGAGAAGGAAACTGAATGAGGGTCGGTTGCGGTGGGTTAACACCACGTTTGATACAACCCATGCTTAGCCCTTGCACCGGTCATGTCATGATGGGTATGCGACGATGTAGTGTCCTACGCAAACACGGTACAAATTTAGATCAGACTTCAAAAATCTCCACCTTCAATCGAATTCCCTCCAGTAGTCAAATAACACAATAAATTTCTCTAAGTAAATCAATATGAACACCTAGTGCGCTGAAAGTCCAAAGGACTAATCTTTAACGAGAAAGATTAGAACAATCTTATTCAAACACTTACTGCGAAGCAAAATTGAACAAATCACTAGTAGATTCAAACACACAGCTATTAATAAAGCAGACGAACAAATCTAGGCATTTAGTAGCTCATAACCCCAGTAAAGTCAGTCTGTGCAAATGACCACTGAAATAAACACCCAATCATCAAAAGGCATAAGGCAAAACATCACCTGTAGCGCTAGATAGATAGTGAATAACTTATATCATGCAATCTGATATGCTCTATTTGAAACGTAAAACTCGGCAAACAATACTTATTGAGAGAGCAACTTACACGTGTGGCATCACATATGTCAAATAGCTGGCGTCAAAGGTAACTGAATTCCATGACATGGTTGAAATTACTCTTGTAAAATTGACCTATAAAAACAACTCTTATATCGTCAATAGAGTATAGATTGCAGCAGATCCCTTGTATCGAGCTATAGAAATTGTACCAATATTGTAGTATCTACACAAAAACTAACTCCTTCTTACACTTAAAATCCTTCATCTAGCAAAACTTTCACTTTTTTAGGTTTTTCAGCAAATTTGTTACCTTGTTATAAAACGCACGGCAAAAATAAATGATCAAGGGAAAGGGAATGAGAGACAAGGATTTAAGTTGAAAAACCCTTTTTTAAAAAAATCCATGGATACATAAAGGCAGAAATCATAATATAAGAAGATATTACAATGAGACTCTTGCTCTTTTTATGAACTATAGGGGTACATATATATAGGATGAAAGAGACGAGACTACACGGAGAATGAAACGAATCAGAGTCAGTTGCTGCAGGTTGACACTATGTCTGATACAACCCACGCTTTGCCCTTGCACCAGTCATATTATGATTGGCATGAGACGATACAGTGTCCTACATGTTTATGGTATAAATTCGGATGAGACTTTAACACTAGCTAATTGCGCAAGCTTCTGAGCAGCACGATTAAGTTCTCTCTTCACCTTCTTGAACATCACCTCGGGCAGTTGTCTTGCAGCCGCTTTTGCTTCAGCGACAATGAAACTTATCTTGGATGAGTTATCAGCACAAGTGGACAGGTATTGGAGGACTGTGGCGCAGTCAGTCTCCAGGATCGCTGGTTTTCCTACCATTCCATGCTAATATCAATCCTTCACGGGAAGCTAGTGCTTCTACTTCCTCTGCATCGGCACCATCAAATATGAAACGCCATGAGGATAAGAGTACCTCGCCACTGCTGTTCCCGATGGAGAAATTATAGGAGAATGTGATGGAGACAGAACGGTTAAAAACTAAGTTATAATCCTTCCTAAGTGAATCTTCTATCTAACACTGTTCATCAGTACTGGAGTTAACTTGAAATGTTTAATTTGTCCAACATCGTGATTGATCCACCATTCTTGCAAGCTCAAAAGAAAGTAGGAAAAAAGAGCTGTGTGTAGCACCCCACATACCGATGTGAGATACTACTATGGAACGTCATCGCTAAAGAGAAGAATGAATAATAAAAGCAATAATAGAAATCTCGAGTAAATAACTTTAAAGGTAATTTATTAAAGAATCAACAGAGACTGAAATAAATGTTTGAAATATGGGACTAGTCCATTTCTAACCAAATAAAGGACAAATAAAATAATAAATAGTGGTAAGCCACGGTGCTAAAAACTCGAGTGCTCCCACCCATGCATGATGTTATCACTTCACTGGCCTTTTACCCGAGAATGGGTAGAGCAAGCGTGAGATTTGGAAATCTTAGTAAGTACCTAACAACGGTCGCAACACAGTGAATAAAGGATATGTAATACAAACAAGATATGTAAAGGACAAGAAAAGCAAGCAAGCAAGTGATACAGATTAAGTGCAATGAAGCTAGATTATCGAAAACACTGATACGACTTGGAGATAGAGATCATAAGCATAGTGGCATTACAGATAAATGTTATTTAGCAGGTTATGACAGTGGCACTGGCGATCACTTCCCACATACCAAGTTATACGAGAATAGTCAGGCACGCCATCGTCCTCGACTGTATAACCGCCGACGGGGTGTAATATCCTGGGTAATGAAAGTATACGGCCCCCGTACTTTACCAGATTGTATCTCTCCTATATATGGATGACCCCAGGCCAGGTAACCTTCATCTGGTCAACCGAGATAATTGTTATTTAGCAAGTTGTGGCAAAGGCACTGGCGATTACTTCCCATATACCTGGTTATACGAGAATAGTCAGGCACGCTATCGTCTTCGACTGTATAACCATCGACAAGGTGTAATATCCTGAGTAACGAAAGTGTACGGCTCCCCATACGTTACCAGGTGGGTGAAAATCTTCTCTATATGTGGATAATCTCAGGCCAGGTAACCATTATATTATTGACATGTTATATGGTGTGAATTTAAGAAACTAAGAGAAAGTTAAGATAAATTAGGGAAAGTAAGGGGATTTGCTAAGGTTGGAAATGAATATACATAATTCCCGATATAAGGATGATAGGGGATGATAATATGGTGATAAAGTAACTGATACATCATGGACATCTTATATAGTATGAATTTAAGGAAACTAAGAAATGGCGAGGATAATGCTACGATAAAGTTATGAGAAATGAAAAGGGGTGCTAGGGTTGTAAATGGAGAGACATAGTTCCTAATATGAGAGTGATGTGGAATAATGATAAGGTGATAGCGATATAAGAATTATCCTAAAGAGGTATTATAATATAGTTCACGCAAGGTTATCAACCAATCAAGTTTTATTATATAATAAGTGATTATAGTCAGATTAACAGGTTTAGTACATACATCCTTCATGGTTCAAATACAACATCATACAATTAATGAAACATAATATTAGAAAACTAAAACATAGCAGCCCTAATGTCAAAAGGATGTTAATAATTTAAAGCTAAGTTAAAACATGTTCATATGCTACCCCCCATTAACAATTTAAGCATAAATTCTAAAACACTAATTAAAAGCACAAATACTAGAATATTTAAGTGAGCACCCTAATAAACATAAGAGCAAGTGAAATAAAATAACCTAGAACATCATGGTATGATTACAATATTAAAAGTCTATAACCAGGCAAACCTGAACGATATGATAATAACCAGATAGCCTTTGTGATATGATATTGACCAGATAAACTTTAGTGATATGCTAGTAGCCAGGTAACTTTGGCGATATGATATTAGCCAGGTAATTGTAGTGAGGTGATATTAACCGAGCAATATGATATTAGATAGATGACCTTAATGATATGATTTTAGCGATATGATATTAGTTAAGCAAACATGACTGACATGATAATTATACTCAATGACAAGGTGACAACGAAACTGGAAACGCGTGATATGTGAAACAAAAACGTCACGGCCGCGAGGTACTTGCCTTGACCACGCTCGACGGACACGCGGCATGACGGGTCCGAAATGCGCAACTACTCTCTTAACAGCTACATGCGAACCTACAGGATGGAATGAAGGCAACCGATCATATACAGATGAATTTGATAAAGGAATAACAGGAGATGAATTTGGTTGGAATGGAAACGGGTTCACTAGCCCCCACAGCCGTGCAAACGGCGCTTGGCCAAACAAAACAACGTTCGGCAGCGCGAAACCACGTTCGGCCGTGTGAAACCACGTTCGGTCGCACGTTTGCCACTGGCCACCAGCCGCCGCCGCCGCGCACGCCGCCTCGCATCACCGCCAACAGCCACGACCGACGTCGCCAAGCCACCCCGCGCCGCTGCCAATAGCCGGCCGCTGCCAAGCTGCTAGCCACCGCCGCCCACGCCTCGGCTGTGCACATGCGCCGCCGTCGCCACGCCGGTCTCCTGCCGGATGCCGCCGCGCGCCGCCGCTGCCCGCACACTTTCGCCGCGCGCGTGGCTGCTCCATGTTGCCATCGCCTCGTCGGGCTGGCCACCGGCAGCCGCCGCCGGGCCGAGCGTCATTGTTGGTCACGCGTGCAGGGCGCATGGGTGAGAGAAGGAGAGAGATATTAGTTTTGAGATAGGGGAGAGAGAGAGAGATTAGTTTAGAGATAGATTTTTTTTGAGGGTGCTACACTGAGTTTCGTAATTTTGTGGATCAAAGAGCTAATTGTGAACAAACAGTTTTCTACCTCTTTTTAGCTCCTACAAGCAAGCTCAATTATAGTAATCTTGCATAACTCATTTGATAAATGTATCTTTATTCTGAATTTTAACTTCACGTCTGAATGACGATAACATGCCTCTCCTTGTGTCGTGTCTGATTTTGTACAGTCTGCTATTGTCTTAGTGGTGGCGAGAACAAAGAAGTACGATAAGGGTAAAACAGTACGTAATCTTTTGCTATTTTTGGGTAAATGCAGCCTTATCATCTTGGCAGTAATAGTGAATATTCTATTATAGATCCTTCTGTTCTGATACGGAATGCATGCTTCATTACTACCTGGCCGAGCAAAATGAGATACGAGCAACTAGCGAAATTCCAGGCTTCATTACTACCTGGCCGAGCAAACTGAGATGGCCATACCCAAAGATACGAACAACTAACGAAAGTACAGAAGTAGTTCTCTCCCCTCTCTATTGGCAGCACAGTAAGTAACGGAGCTTCACATTTCATTAAAAAAAAAGAGTAAATTTCATTTTGCACCACCTAATCTTACCGAAGTTTCACAAAATGCCAGGCTTTGCAATTCTTATCACTTAACACCATGTTTTCTTACCCTCTATTGCAGATTGCGCCAGGGGCCCACCTGTTGAAGTGACTGATGCCGACGAGCAAGAGCTGGAGCAATGGCATGGTGAGAGAGCTGGAGTAACAATAGTGAGATGTCTGACTAGGGTATTTTGGTCTTTTCCTCAAAGTTTAGCAGCTTAGTAATGGTTAAAACACCCAACAATGCCAGTCAATTGGTGGATAGCAGGGTTCACAAATTCGTCCGAAAGGGTCCGAATTTTTGGAAATTTTGGCTCTTTCGTCAGGCAACGAAAGAAAAACAATTCGGCCAAATTTTGGCCGAATTTGGTTAAATTTGAAATATATGTAAATTTCATTCAAAATTTGGTTAAATTTCATCAAAATTCAAATTCTATTTGAAAATTTCGGATGAAATCTTCAACGGAATTCCGAAATTTCGTTGCTTTCGGTCCTTTCGCTGGGCAACGAAAATTTTCCTGTGCCAAAAGATTTTTCCCTAGTGGAGAGTAACGGGAGTGGCAAAAACGAAATGAAACTCAGTTTTAGAGGGACAAACGAAAAGATCAAAATTTTGATGGCAGAAACGATATTGTACATATTTGGGATGGCACGTGGGCCATGGTGGGGGGCGGCGCTTCCGAGGCCCGAGCCCTGGCGGTTGCCCGCCGCAGCGCCATGACTGCGGTGCATGCCCGCGTGAAGTGGTCACCGTAGCCATGCACTTCACACCACCTGCCGTAGTCCTAGATTTCCTCCTCCGCGCGTGATCTTTCATCGCGGCAGCTCCCGCGTCCCCATCCCCGGCCTCCCCGGCCCCTCCCACGGAAGGCAGGAGCAGAGTCCCGGGGAACGTCCTCTATGCCGAAGACATGGCGGGCCTTTTGGGGTCTGCGCTGGTTGCGCTTGGGCTTGTGCCTACTGCTTGAACTCTCGTGGTGCTCGGCATCGCTATGCTTAGGGGTGTCCCTCGCGGACCCTTGCTTGCGCTTTCCTTTCGGGGAGTCGTCCCCTGCACTCCCTTTTTGCGACGACCTCTTCGCCTGAATGGAATCAGAGTCGTCGCCCTTGCGTCGCTGCGCATCCTCCTCCGCCCGCGCGTACTCCTCCATTTTGTCGAAGAGCTTCACAACCGTCCTGATTGCTTTGCGGGCGTTGTACGTGGCCAACTGCTACGGGCGGAGACCTTGTACCGCTGCGTTGATGATGGTTGTCTCGTTGACATCCCTGACCTGGCAGCGGACCTTCGCGAAGCGCTTGAAGTACTCCTGGAGCTTCTCCGAGGGTTTTTGCTTGACAGCGAAGAGCTGATCCGCGTCGACGCGCTCGTCATAGTTCCCCTGGAAGTTGTTGTAGAGGCGGTCGCGGATCTATTCCCATGCGTAGATGGAGTTTGGCTCTATGGTGAAAAACCAAGAGAGCGCCACTCCCTATAACACGAGGGGGAGTCCCTTCGCTTTTGTGGTGTCATCCCCGTCTGTAGCCTCGATGGCGGTCTCGTGCACGCGCACGAACTCCCGAGGGTCCGTGTCGCCTTTGTACAGCTCGATGGTGCTTGGGAACTTGAAGTCCTTCGGCCATGCCGATTGCTGCAGGCCCGCAGCGAGTGGGGACTCCGGGTCCATGCGTCGCAGCGGGATGCGACTGGACGTGGGGGCGTCGCGGCTATCCGCCCGTTCTGGCGTGGGCTCAAGCGCGACCACCAGCGGGGTCTGCTGACTCTGAACCTCTTGCATATTTTGCACGGCTCCCCGAAGATCCGCTAACTCCCGCTGGAGCGTGCCGATGGCCGTCAGCAGGGCGCTCTCCACTGTTGGCGTACTCAGGGCAATCGGCGCACCTGGTCGCACTGCCGGGACAGTGACGACCATGGCCTGCGCTCCCGGGTTGCCCACTACGCCGGCGTGGTACACTCCAGAGCCGGTGACGAGGCCCGCGTTGCTGCCGGAACCGGTCGTCGTTCCCGCACCGGGTGTAGGGACGGCGGCCGTGCCAACATGGGCGCCGGCGTTACCGCCCCCAACTACCCAGTCGGTGCTGCTGGTGTCGACCGTCGCGCCAGCGGTGGGGTCGCTCATCCCGCACGGGGCGGGGTCGACCGTTACGCCGGTGGTGGTGGGGTCGATCGCCGCACCGTGAGCATCGATGTTCGTCCCCGCCACACCCGCGCCGTCGTCCCCGCTCGCGATTGTTGATGCTGAAGCTCTGGTGTTGACGCGGGACTCCGTCGCGCCCCCCTTCTTCTTCTTAGTCGCCGATGATGAAGCTTTTTTCGGTGCCATCCTTCTTCCGATCTTGAGGCTTGCTCTTGTTCTCCCCACGGACGGTGCCAACTATTGTGATTACAGACCAAACAGAGAGAGAGTGGTATGGTAGTGGAGAGTTAGGTGAGCAATGCTTAGGGTTCCCCTATGGCCTAGATGGTGTATATATATATATGCACATGGGGAGTGTTTTACAATTATACCCTTACACATAAGTGTCCCTCTCAGGGGCATTTACGTCATTATACATGTCCCATTTTGGGCCTTACAACCTTCTAACAGGCCGGCTGGGCTTAGGTAGGGGCCACCCCTACAACACTATCCTTTCATTATGATCAAATTGTGCTATATTTAAACTAAAATTGGATAGTGCCACTAAGGAATTGCTTAAATTTAATCCTGATCACACGTGCTCTCATTGTGAGGATAGCAAACTCAAGATGAAAGAAATGACTAAAATGCTTCTTTATTCTAGGACTGAATCATTTGAAAGTTGTTTTAAGCTCACAATTGAACTTGATGATCTTAACAAGACACTAGAAGATAAATGTAAACATAAAAAATCCTTGTCCATTGCTATATGTAAGAAAGTTATTAATTCTATTTTATGTGCCATTTATGTTGAAATTGGGACCGATTTAGTCCATTTTGCATCTAAGAGAGTTATTTATTCTATTTCATATGCATTTTATGCTGAACTTGGGACTAATTTAGATGAGATGCATAAGACGTTTAGAGTCAAGTTCAAGGTGTAGTTTGGTAGGGTTAGAATTTCCTCTTATGTATCTTATGAGGCCTTGAAGTTTGATGTAGTTGTCTATAAAAAGAGATATGATAGGGGAACCAAGAACAATGAGTGTGCCTCATGTGAGAACCCAGCCCAAGAGAACGACTACCTCAAAAAGCCAAAGAGATCCTTGATCAATCTAAGATGAGTATGAAGAACAGAGGATTAGGATTTAATTCCCTAGAGTATTCCAAGAACCACCCATCTAAGATTGTGAGAGTAGTTGGGAGTGGCAAGTTTGAGGTAAAACCCCCCTGGGCCTCCCAAGATTGTCTTTAGGTCAGCTGGTTTTGCCCAAACCCCTTCTAGCAAGACAGGTGCTTCCACTTCAGCAGGTCAAACCCCTTAAAAGATTAAGTACCATCACACCTTCTACAAGAAAAATGGTCACATTATTGAGTTTTACTTCTGTAGAGCCAAGATTGAGAGAAAACAGAGGATGAATGCTTTGTGATCTATTAGAGGAGTTATTTTGCCTGTGAGTTTCTCTAGACCTAGACAGCATGTCTTTCCTTCTAGATATTGGACTAGATTTATATATGACTTCTTTGACTCCTTTCGTGGTCCTATGTAGTACTTTGTGTTAGGATATGATGTGGTTGTACCGTGAGTAGCATCTAGATATGGAGAGTACCACCCTTTTGGTAGGCCGATTCAGAGAGATCTAGGTGATTCTTGTGTGCATCCTCATGATTTTCATATTAACCATTTTATTTCTGTTTCTACTATTGTTCCTAGATATCGCGTGGCTCAGTACTAGATTCTTAAGTCTTTCATTACTAACCCAGTATTAAGGCACAGATGTTTCCTGCTTGTGCCCTGTAGGTCCATCGAGCGAGAAAGGAGGGTGTGTGGCTTATTGACTCTAGTGTTCCCGACACATTACTAGAGATTCTCAATGGTTCTCCTCCCTTACTCATGCATCTGACAACGAGTTGATCATATTTGGGGATGCTTCTACTGAGACTGTGACTGCTAAGGGCATTGTGTGCATAAATAGCAAATTCATGCTTAAGGACGTTAGTTTGGTAAGTAAGCTAAGGTATAATCTAATATATGTTTCCCAACTTCTTGATAAGGGTCTAGATGTGAGATTCAAAAGTGGAAAATGTAGAGCTCTAGACTCCTTGGGTGAGTTTATTTTTGTGATCTCTAGGTTTGAGAGGGTCTTTAGTACTGATTTTGGTTTCTTTTCTAGCTCTGGCTCTGCGTGTCTTGTAGCTTTTCATTCTCATGATCTAGTACTATGGCATTATAGGCTTAGACATATAGGCTTCGATCACTTGACTAGAGATAGTAACAAGGACCTTGTTAGAGGATTGCCTAGGCATAAAAGTTAAAAGGACTTAGTTTGCACACACTGTAGATGTGGTAGGATGGTTTCTGCATCTCATCCATCTCTTACCTTAGTGATGACTGATGGACCTAGACAGCTCATTCACTTAGACACAGTTGGTCCTTTTACAGTCTAGTCTGCAGGAGGGAAGTGGTATGCACTTGTTTATTGTAGATGACTACTCTATGTATTCTTGAGTGTATTTTCTTGCTTCTAAGGATGAGGCTTTTGGCTGCTTTAGTGAGTTGGCCCTTAGGTTAGCAGTTGACCTCTCAGGAGCCTTAAGAGTTATTAGGAGTAACAATGGCACAGAATTCAAGGACTCATCTTTTGCCACTTTCTACACTGAGAGAGGTTTAGAGCACCAATTTTTCTCACATAGAGTCCCCCCAGCAGAATGGACTTACAGAGAGAAATAATAGAACCCTTACAGAGATGGCTAGGATCATGATAGGTAGCATAGCACCCTTAGGAGATTTTGGGTTGAGGCCATTTTCACTGCTTGCTATGTGACTAATAGGGTAATCTTGAGATTGTCCATAGGCAAGATTTCTTTTACGTTGAGAGCTGGTTATAGGCCTAGTGTCTCTCATTTCAAAATATTTAGTTACAAGTACTTCATTCTTGAACATCGAAATTTGGGTAAATTTGAATCTAGATATTATGATAGCATTTTTCTTGGATATCCTGTTCATTCTCGTGGCTTTCATGTATTTAATTTGGAGACTAACCAAATCATTGAGGCTTGTGAAATCACTTTTGAAGAGGCTAGTCTTGACATAGTGTACATTCTTGCGTAAAGTTTTTAGAATTTTATCTATTTTAAACTTTCCTCATAAATTCTTTGAAGGTCACTGATTTACAAAACACATTATTTGGATTTAGAAAATTTCATAAATAAGTTAAAAAAATACTCCAACATTTATTTCCAGCACAATGAACTTATATTTAAGTTTTTGGGATATTACATTAATGAAGTTTCAAGAAATGGTCTTCACTGTAAATTTTCCTAGGCCACTTTCTAAATCATCTTTTCATATTCTAATTTTAGTTCAATTTGGGTTTAATCTATTGTATATTCTTTTTCTAAGTTACTGTTCATAAGTTATTTTCCAGAGGAACTTTAGCCAAAAGGCAGGAAAGCTAAATGTTAGCAAAACACAAGAAAAAAGATTTAAAATTTACATATTTTAAACTTCCTAAATTTTGGGACATTACATCAATTGTGGATTTTGAATTGAATTTGGGTTTCAAATTTGAATTCAGATTTCATTGCTTTCAACTTTTTGTCATTTTATTGTTATTATTACTATTATTTATTGCGTATTACTAGCTTCTTGTGTTATTTTGCTTATTAGCACAAATTTCAGAAAAGCCTAAAAAATTTCAGAAAATCCAAATGTCAGCAAGATACATAAAAAAGTTTAAATTTTTCATTTTTCCCAACATCCCAATTTTGGGATGTTACACCTCTTCAATCATTTTCTCCCTGTTCTTTATACCAAAACTCGCTGTTCCTTTTGGCTAATACTCTAGCCCATGAAGTAATCAGTGTTTGCTCTGTCTCCTCTCCATGCTAGGAAAGAATAGTGGTATATGTTAAATATTGGCTACATGCTGTTATAAAAATAGTTCCCTCTTAGTCAAGATCAGGTCAGCTGGAAAATGCTCGAGTTCTATGTTAAATATTTCATGTCTTCTAGCCTATAGTCATCTTACGAGCGATCAGGCTAGCTTATATATATGCGCTGCTGCTAGAAAAGAAAAGTGGTAAGAGATAACTTTAGACGGACGTAGTAACCAGTGAAACTCGTGTCTCCTAATTTGATGATGTTTTCCGAGGAACGCTTCGTAGGAGAGATAAAATTAAGAGGATTTGATGTAACATTTAGTTTTCTTAATCTCCCTCCCGAAAAATAAAAATAAAATTATACAGTCCTATCCTTTTCAAGCTGCGTTTATCTTGTACTCTCTCCATTGTTTTTTACTTGATTTTGTAGAATTCGTATCTTCAAATATTTTAAAGTTTGACTGCTAATGGACTTAAAATTATCTAAATTTTCTATACGAAAATTATACCATTAGATTTATTGCTAAAAATGCTTTTATAATATTATAATCTTATGGATATATCTTAATGTAAAGTTATAAAAAATCGCAATTAAAGTCTTATCTCGGATACCGTAAAAAAACCAAAAACATTAAGAGTGACATATTCTCAACAAAAGAAAATGTTGTTTTCAACATACGAGGACCATTTCGTTACGCACGTCAGCACTCGTTTCACCTTGGGCTTCTGGCTTATTTTTCACTATTCCCAAATTTTGTCTTTTTCTGATTTTTTTGGATTTTTTGAGCTTTTTTACCAGTTTTTTCTTGTATCGTTTTCATTACACGTGCTGGGCTAACATGTTTTTTCTATTTTTAATTTTTTTTAAATTTAATTTTGCCAAATAAGCCACTATCTGCTACAGTGTAATTTCAGCCAGCTACAGTAAAATAAGCCATAAACCATAGCCCAACCGAGCACCATCGTAAGCCGCAGAGAACTCAAAGAACAGTAAGTTTTTAATTCTTCTATTTTCTGAAAAGTCAAACGTTGATTTCATGTGCAATTTACCATCTATTTAAATCATCATGTTTCTTCAAAGGATTTGATGTAACCTTTAGTTTCGTTAACCCTCCTCCCGAAAGTAGTAATAAAATAATACGGTCCTATCCTTTTCAAGCCGCATTAGAATTCGTGCCGTCAAACATATATATCAAAGTTTCACTACTAATAGATTCAAAACTATCTAAATTGGTTATACGAAAATTACATCATTAGATTTGTCACTAAAAAAACTTTCATAATATTGTAATTTTATATGTTATAAAAAGTAGTGGTTAAAGTTGTATATTGGAGACCGTAAAAATAGAAAATAGTAAGTAAAAAAGAATGAAGAGAGTAACATATTGTCAACAGAAGAAAATGTTGTTTTCAACATACGAGGACCATTTCGTTACGCACGTCAGCGCTGCTTCATGAATGCAGTTTTTTTCTTGAGAAGTATGCATCAAGAAGTCAAGAACAGACCACTGCTCCCGCGTGTAGTACACATTTTAAGCTATGAGTGATGGCTTCTTGGGGATGGCCATTGCGTTCACACAGTACTACCCAAAATGTAAGCCGCAGAAAACTCAAAGAAGAGTAAGTTTTTAATTCTTCTATTTTCTGAAAAGTCGAACGATGATTTCATGTGCAATTTACCATCTATTTAAATAATCATGTTTCTTCGAAGGATTTGATGTAACATTTAGATTTATTAAGCCCCCGCCCACACCGCCCCAAAAAGAGTAATAAAATAATCTCGTCCTAGGCTACATATTTAAGCAAGTTTAAAATTTTAGAATCTAAAATATGCTTTCAGTTCAGAATACTAACTATGTATTTCCATCCAATCTCTCCCCAAATCTAAGTTTTCATGTTTTGAAATGATGTTCGGGCAAACTAATATCCACATGTATCTAAGAAAGGCTAAGTATGGCCCTTAGATATGAATTTATAGCTAGTATTTTACCATTATTTCTCGGACGAGAAGGTTTTATGTCCAATGTCAACAAGTGAGGTATAATAGCGCAATTATAAATAGGGACTTAACTATAAACTTAATATTAATGTAATTTACATAGAAATTAATGTAACACCTCGGCTTAACAAAACCTCAAGGTATCACCTGCAACTACTATCGCTATTAATTTTAACAAAATAAATAAGCATTACCAACACCTATACTTCAGGCATAACCATTCAACATAATAACGAACATAAATTTCAGCAACATAGTAAACCATAAATTAAATTTAACATGAACCAATTAATTACCAAAAAAATCATAAAAAAGTCTAAACTAAGGAACGCATCAAATAGAAATCTCATGAACCTTAAGGAACTAAGGGAAACCATAAGTTATCTAATTATTACAGTGGAAGGTACTAAATTGTTCATGTCCATAAAGATGAATTACTAGGTGGAGTGAAGGGTACAAAAGTGCAATTGTTTCATGTTCTGCTTCCACCCAATGCATATCGCCATCAACGATGACTTGAAAACAACAAATAAATAAGGGTGAGTCCATAACTCAGCAAGTATAAAACAGAATAATAAATGAGGCATCATCTTATTAACAATTCATATCTATTTATCATTAACTCAATTTCTCATATTCATTCTCATCAGTTTGCATTCATGTGTCTCGTTATCTCAAACTACTTTTCATATTTCATGAATGCAATGTAATGCTCATGCTCATGACTCAACTCATCTTTTGCTTATACCGGTATATGTAGAGTGAAACACTCTTCGGTGTTCACTCATACCCGCACTATTTAGTGTAGGGATCAATTGCCCATCTTTGTGTATATGGGGACCTCATTGCCTATATTTTCCAGATGGGGATCTCATCCCATCCCGTGGGTCACATCTTTCCATAATGAATGCTCAACATGCAATACAATGACTATTATCTTTCTTCATTAGCAATTGATATACTCATCAGTATTCCACAGTCATCATCATCATTAATTTATCATAAGAATATGAGTAATATAAAATAGGCATAATCATAATCATATAAATCATCATGGCAATTATTCAATTAATTAAACAACAATTTCAACACTCGAATTGTCATTCTACCATACGCTTGCCTTTCTAGTTGCGTACATACATATGTATGTGTGTGCTATTGGATAGTATCTATTAAGATTAGATGTGGGCTAATTGCTTCACCTATTTAATTTGTTGGGATGGAGACTTGCTGGTGATCTATCCAACCATCCATTTGCAAGCCAATAGTTCTAGGGTTAGGGTTTGAGATGTGTGAGTGTTGTAGTATGCTCTCTAGTCCTCCAGGTGGAGTGGCTATAAAACTTTTATCCTTAAATAGCAATACATCAACTTTATTTGTCTCTCATGAATCAATCCTATTTTGTTTGATTTGATGTTGACCTTGTTGGTTTTGATCTTCTCTCTCCCTTTCATGATCATGCTTGATGCCAATAATGATTAAGTGACAGAGATATCTCATAGAAATCAATTCTCACCTATGTAGGCATCAGGATTTATAAGTTCCTGAAATTGCCCGATATTGCTTGGATTTAACCTTTTCAGGAGATTTCTTGATCCAGGTTTTTTTTGCTCAAATCTTCAGAAGTTCTTGCTTGCTATGACATGTGGGAATATATTTAGAGCCATCTTGGCTATCCTTCACCCTTGAGCAAGTTATATTCTTTGTTTTTGGTTTTTGTCTCATTTTGATGCGGTCTTTCTTATTCTTGAAAAAGGTCTAAAGTTTGACATGGATTCTTGCTATCTTTAGATGAAATAGGTTTCTGAGACTTTAAGCAAGATGTGTACAAAATTTTATATCATTTGGACTTGGATTTTTTCAGTTGCACCAAAAGTTGCTTTGCATTGGGCTAATATTTCTGTTCTGGAACAGGGGAGGTTGGTCAGACCGCACCCCTTCTGGTCAGACCACCAGAGGCCAGTCAGACTGGTAGCTAGCTAGTGGTCAGAGCACTAGGCTCCAGTCAAACGCCCCTGGTAGCCGGTTTGACCACTTGAGTGCTGAATCCTTTGAGTTTCACTGTCTTGAGTTGATAGCTTTGGTTTAGATTTTCAGTCCTGATCTTCATTGCTGTGTAGCTATTGAAGTGAAGGAAAGCGAATCCTTAGATGAGTTGTGGGAAAGGTTTATCATCTATGATTTATGTGCTTTTGGTTTTACCTTTTTTTATTTTGAGAATGCACGCAGATGTTGAGTGCACTTGATATGAAGGTTTGGGGAATAAAGATCACTTCTATCAGTGTCAATACTGTCATGGGTAAGCTTACTATGGATAAACTCTACTCGAGGTTGAAGATGCATGAGATTGACTTCATGTCACGTTTCCCCAAGACAGAGTCGATGACACTTATGATTGACCATACTCAGAGCAACTATTCTAGTTCCTTTGATTTTGGCTCTTCTGGATTTTCATTGCTAGCTTTGCATTCTTTGAGTGATGAGCTACTAGCCTAATACAGACAGTGTTATCACAGACGGTTCCTGAATCGTCTGTGTTTATGTGTCAATGATAATAGGTGGTTATCACAGACAGCTCCCACGCTATCGGTGATAACTTACAATACAGACGGTTTTTCAGAAAACCGTCTGTGATATTCGACTAGCACAGACGATTTTTGTTATTAACCGTCTGTGATATGATTCATATCGCAGACGGTTCGGTGTTCTGAACCGTCTATGATATACACCATATCACAGACGGTTAATAACAAAAACCATCTGTAATATCGTTCATATCACAGACGGTTCAGTGTTTGAAACTGTCTGGGATATATATCACAGACGGTTTGGAACACCAAACCGTCTGTGATAGCTATTTCAACAGCAATTTTATTTTCCCTTTTTCGGTTGCCTCAGGATATGCTAGCCATGCTCTCTGAAAACAAGCAAAATCACGTATATAGCATAGGACAATCATTACATAAATCACACAGATGAATGAAACAACACCAGCAGATCACATATATATAGCATAACAATCGTTACACAGATCTCACAAATGAATTAAATTGAATAAATTGTTTGATTAAGCACAATTGAGAGATTTGTATAATTGAATCCAATGTTTCAATATCTAATTATCACCATCGCCGGGGTGGAACTCTCCAGTCTTGTTTATGACCTCTGCTAGCAAGAATTGGGAGAGGTTTCTATGAATTTCGACGAGTTTGTCAAGATCATATGCACTTTTGTTGAAGTCCACCCGCTGTCGCTAGGAGCAATGTTAAGTCATTAATTAGCATGTGTGTGTATATATACATATATATAATCAAAAAATAATAATTATTGGAAGATTGACAAACCTCTGGATCATTCATCTTAGTGTCTGTAATTTCCTTCATATGTTGGCAAACATAGAATCCACATACGTTGCCCTGTAGCTGCTGGTGGCACTGCAAAAATAGAATTACATACATAGGTATTGTTAATTCTACAGGCATTATAACAAAGTGTGATATATGATTGTTGTGTTGTAGCGGGTACCGGAAATCGTGTCCTGTGTCGCAGCGTGAGAGACCATGTGGAGGTCATCCCGTGTGTGTAATGAGTAATTGACATCGGTTTAGGAAAGTCGAGTTTGGTTTGTGTGGTCGGACCATGTCATTGCGCGGTGCAATCGGCCTCGGTCGGACTTGGTCAAACTTGGTCATACGGGATTAGGACGCTTATTCCTTTGATTCGACAGGTTTGGACTTCGTCATGCGTAAGTATGATGTTTTGATGCTATTTATGCTTTCATGTATCGAGCGGTGCTATTTGATGTGTTTCTTGTCTGTGATGGCTGCAGGACGTCGAGGCGGAGTCGTGGCGAGACACGAGGGGACCGAACTAGACACGGGTAGTGTCGAGGTCAGAACGGTCGAGATGTGTCGAAGACGGCGGAGACTCGAGGTGGTTGCGAGGCTTGGACGACAAGGAGCGCGGAAGCTTCCCGGAAGGTGCAGGAGGGGCGAAATGGTAATTTTGCGAGGCTGCACAAGCGGGAGTGGGCTCCGTTCGGGTTTAGTGGGCGTAACGGGGTGGAGACCCGTTAGCCAAAGGCTATATAAAGGAGGGACTGGCTGCATGCCCCCTCATGGACTTGGGAGAGAATTAGGGTTTTGTGAGTCAAAAGAGGCTTTGGGAGGTGGTTTTTCCTTTGAGCTTTAGTGGTTGGAGAGTTGGTGTATACAGCAGGGTATGTTCCCTTCGTAGCATCTCCTCCCTCTGTGTGTTCCTCCAGGAAAGAATGTAGTGTGTGTTCTTGAGATTGGAGAGGGTGAGGAGAGGGATGGAGTAGAGAATCCATGTAATCAACTCTTGTTCTAATGTCCATGCGTATGGGGACTCCTCTGTGATCCTCTTTAGTCTTGGAATGGAAATCTGAAGTTTATTTCTCCTGTTCGTGCTCTCTGTTCTTCGTTGCTCCTTTTGAGTGATTTCTTGATTTTCTGATTTTTGAGTTGTTTCTTGCTGGGAAGGCCCAAAATGGATTACTCTATGATGGGATTACATTTCTAGACCCTTTGGTCAGCAGGTTCCAAGAGCAAATCAAGTTTAATTTCAGTTTTGGCATTTTGGGTTTTCTCCGATCTTGAGGTCATTTCTAGGGTTTTGATGCCTTTCTTGATTCCCCTCATGAGATGGCCTGATTCTTGACATGTGAAGTCTAGAGGTTATTAAATACCTATCCTCAAAGTCTCATGGCCAAAGGATCAAAAATTGAGGAGTATTTTGGATTTTGGTGGTGCACTCTGTAGTTTTTCAAATTTTGGGCAAAATCTCAAATTCATGCTCAAATGATGAAATTATGTGTACCAAGTGTGCTTGATGCTATTTAGGATAAGTTTGTGTCCTGTTGGCCAAGAGTTCACAGTAGGAATTCATCAACCTTGTTGAAATCATCAAGTTTGGGCATTTCAGGGTTTGTCAATTTTCTCTCGGGTTCTTGCTGCACAGGTTCAGGTGTAACCAGTCTGACCGGTTCCACCCTTGCGGTCTGACTGCTCGTACCAAGAAGGTTTGACCGGCCTTCACTAACCGGTCTGACCGGCGGCTAACAGGCGGTCTGACCGCCCAGCCCATTGCGGTCAGACCACCCCTGGGGATTTTTGCTGCAGATTCTATTTGGCTTAATTTTTCCCTCTTGTTCTTCTCTGTGTTTTTCTCCCTGGTCCAGTGAGTGTCTCTTTCTTCATAGCACTTGTTGCTATCGGAGGAGAACACTTTGTTTGGAGATTTTTGGGGGTCATTTTTAAAGACGACATTCACCCCCCCCTTTATCGCCATTTCGGTCCAACACAGCGTGTCACTGGATTCGTTGTGTCTCCCTCCTAGGGCAACATAAACTGTAAATGACCTACGTGATTCCAAAAAAGTTAGCATCGGCCATTGCAAACGAAGGAAAGATTACAATAGAGTTATGTATGGAGTAAATGAGTTTACCTGTTAATTGCTTCTTGCATACGAGTGAAGTCATAGTTGCTCCTAAGTAGGGAATCAAGGTATATTACCTTGCCCCACTTTGGTACAATCACAATCAAAATCCAGTGAGACCTAGTCATGTGTGTCGCAATAGTGATTAATCTTAAGTTCATGTTGCATGTAAAGTACAAATGAAACTTGTGCGGAAACTAGTGAAGCACTTACATTTGGTTGAAGGGTACCATGATGTACTCCTTATTACTGTGAGCAAGTAATCCCCTCATTATGTAATCTTGGATGAAGGATGCATTTTCGTTGATAGATTGCTCAGAGACCAAGTGTGGGTCGAGAAAACCCACCAGTTGTCGCCATCGCCGGACTTGTTGGATCATGTATCTATACATAAGGAAAGAATAATGACATTTATCGGTATGACGTGAACGTAGAACTTCATCGTACAGTACACTTACAGTGTTCAGCATCGTAGAAGTGAGGCGTTAAGTTCGTCGAGATTGAATAGTAATAATAAGTCTTCGAATGCCATGACGAAGTAGCCCGAGTTGTGGAGGAAATGCACCTTCGTGTATCTCACAGTGAATCCGTTGTGCCAATTTGGCTTCATGTTGGACCTCTGCATGTACCAGGTACGCAATGTATTGCAAACCAAACCAAGCTGGGGTAATTGTGACTCGAGGACCAACGACACTCCTAGAATGAACTTCCATGGCCCGGGACGCGACCTAATTTTCTTCGCTTGAGACTTAGAGCTTCGCTTATGATACATTTTCGATGGCGTCTCGGCGGGAGCCAATACAATAGGCTTCGGAACCGGAGCTGGAGGTGGAGCCACCAGAGCCGATGTGACAGGTCCAGAGCGATGTCCCTCTTGGGCCACTGGATGTGGAGATCGTGGCACGAACAAGTCGGTTCGTGTTAATAACCATCTGTGAAAATATCACAGACGGTTGCTAGTATAAACTGTTTGTGACAGTTCAATCACAGACGGTTCCGTATGAACCGTCTGTGATGTAGCCGTCCAGTATAGCCTATTTTGTAGTAGTGTAGATGTGAGATTCAAAAATGGAAAATGTAGAGTTCTAGACTCCTTGGGTGAGTTTATTTTTGTGATCTCTAGGTTTGAAAGGGTCTTTAGTACTGATTTTGGTTTCTTTTCTAGCTCTGGCCCTGTGTGTCTTGTAGCTTTTCATTCTCATGATCTAGTACTATGGCATTATAGGTTTAGACATATAGACTTTGATCACTTGACTAGAGATAGTAACAAGGACCTTGTTAGAGGATTGCCTTGGCATAAAAGTTAAAAGGACTTAGTTTGCACACACTGTAGACATGGTAGGATGGTTTCTACTTCTCATCCGTCTCTTACCTTAGTGATGATAGATGGACGTAGACAGCTCTTTCACTTAGACAGAGTTGGTACTTCTAGAGTCCAGTCTGCTGGAGAGAAGTGGTATGTACTTGCTTATTGTAGATGACTTCTCTAAGTATTCTTGGGTGTATTTTCTTGCTTCTAAGGATGAGGCTTTTGACTGCTTTAGAGAGTTGGCCCCTAGGTTAGCAGTTGACCTCTTAGGGCATCTCCAATGGTTATAGCTAGCAACTAACTATAAGACTTCCACATCATCTATATAGTACACACTAAAGTTAGCATTCTAAAGAACTATCTATAAGGATAGCTATTTGATGCTTACATGCACACACAGAATTTATGGAGGCTGCCTCGTTTGGCGCTATAGACTATCTCTAGAGCTGTAGAGAGCTGCGTTCTCTTTCTTCATTTAATATCTTCCACGTAGGACAGTTGATGACATGGACTCTCTTGTAGATAGCTGCTATAGACCCATTGGAGATGCTCTTAGGAGCCTTAAGAGTCATTAGTAGTAACAATGGCACAGAATTAAAAACTCATCTTTTGCAAATTTCTACACTGAGAGAAGTTTAGAGCACCAGTTTTTCTCACCTAGAGTCCCCCAGCAGAATGGAGTTATAGAGAGAAATAATAGAACCCTTGCAAAGATGGCTAGGATCATGCTAGGTAGCATAGCACCCTTAGGAGATTTTGGGCTGAGGCCATTTTTACTGCTTGCTATGTGACTAATAGGGTATTCTTGAGATTGTCTATAGGCAAGATTTTTTTGAGCTGAGAGTTGGTCATAGGCGTAGCGTCTCTCATTTCAAGATATTTAGTTACAAGTAATTCATTCTTGGACATGGAAATTTGGGTAAATTTGAATCTAGATATTATGATAGCATTTTTCTTGGATATCCTGTTCATTCTCGTGGCTTTCGTGTATTTAATTTGGAGACTAACAAAATCATTGAGGCTTGTGAAATCACTTTTGAAGAGGCTAGTCTTGACACAGTGTACACTCTTGTGTAAAGTTTTTAGAGTTTTATCTATTTGAAAGTTTCCTCAAAAATTCTTTGAAGGTCACTGATTTACAAAACACATTATTTGAATTTAGAAAATTTCATATATATGTTAAAAAATACTCTAACATTTATTTCCAGCACAATGAACTTATATTTAAATTTTTGGGATATTACATTAATGAAGTTTCAAGAAATAGTCTTCACTATAAATTTTCCTATGCCACTTTCTAAATCATCTTTTCATATTATAATTTTAGTTCAATTTGGGTTTTATCAATTGTATATTCTTTTTCTAAGTTACTGTTCATAAGTTATTTTCCATAGGAACTTACTTGAAAGGAAGGAAAGCTAAATGTTAGCAAAACACAAGAAAAAAGTTTTAAATTTTACATATTTTAAACTTCCTAAATTTTGGGACGTTACATCAATTTTGGATTTTGAACTGAATTTGGGTTTCAAATTTGAATTCAGATTTCATTGCTTCCAACTTTTTTCATTTATTATTATTACTATTGTTATTATTTATTGCGTATTACTCCTTGTGTTATTTTGCTTATTAGCACAAATTTCAGAAAAGTCTAAAAAAATTTCAGAAAATCCAAATGTCAGCAAGATACATAAAAAAGTTTAAATTTTTCATTTTTCCCAACATCCCAATTTTGGGATGTTACACCTCTTCAATCATTTTCTCCCTGTTCTTTATACCAAAACTCGCTGTTCCTTTTGGCTAATACTCTAGCCCATGAAGTAATCAGTGTTTGCTCTGCCTCCTCTCCATGCTAGGAAAGAATAGTGGTATATGTTAAATATTGGCTACATGCTGTTATAAAAATAGTTCCCTCTTAGTCAAGATCAGGTCAGCTGGAAAATGCTCGAGTTCTATGTTAAATATTTCATGTCTTCTAGCCTATAGTCATCTTACGAGCGATCAGGCTAGCTTATATATATGCGCTGCTGCTATAAAAGAAAAGTGGTAAGAGATAACTTTAGACGGACGTAGTAACCAGTGAAACTCGTGTCTCCTAATTTGATGATGTTTTCCGAGGAACGCTTCGTAGGAGAGATAAAATTAAGAGGATTTGATGTAACATTTAGTTTTCTTAATCTCCCTCCCGAAAAATAAAAATAAAATTATACAGTCCTATCCTTTTCAAGCTACGTTTATCTTGTACTCTCTCCATTCTTTTTTACTTGATTTTCTAGAATTCGTATCTTCAAATATTTTAAAGTTTGACTGCTAATGGACTTAAAATTATCTAAATTTTCTATACGAAAATTATACCATTAGATTTATTGCTAAAAATGCTTTTATAATATTATAATCTTATGGATATATCTTAATGTAAAGTTATAAAAAATCGCAATTAAAGTCTTATCTCGGATACCGTAAAAAAACCAAAAACATTAAGAGTGACATATTCTCAACAAAAGAAAATGTTGTTTTCAACATACGAGGACCATTTCGTTACGCACGTCAGCACTCGTTTCACCTTGGGCTTCTGGCTTATTTTTCACTATTCCCAAATTTTGTCTTTTTCTGATTTTTTTGGATTTTTTGAGCTTTTTTACCAGTTTTTTCTTGTATTCGTTTTCATTACACGTGCTGGGCTAACATGTTTTTTCTATTTTTAATTTTTTTTAAATTTAATTTTGCCAAATAAGCCACTATCTGCTACAGTGTAATTTCAGCCAGCTACAGTAAAATAAGCCATAAGCCATAGCCCAACCGAGCACCATCGTAAGCCGTAGAGAACTCAAAGAACAGTATGTTTTTAATTCTTCTATTTTCTGAAAAGTCAAACGTTGATTTCATGTGCAATTTACCATCTATTTAAATCATCATGTTTCTTCTAAGGATTTGATGTAACATTTAGTTTCGTTAATCCTCACTACTACAGAAGAGGCTATACTGGACGGCTACATCACAGACGGTTCATACGGAACCGTCTGTGATTAAACTGTCACAGACGGTTTAAACTGGCAACCGTCGGTGATATTTTCACAGACGGTTATTATCACGAACGGTCTGTGATAATTGAGACATCACAGACGGTTCGTATTACTAACCGTCTGTGAAATTTCACAGACGGTTAGTAATACAAACCGTCTATGATGTATAACATTATCACAGACGGTTTCTGTAAATAACCGTCTGTGAAAATATCACAGACGGTTATTAACTGAAACCGTCTGTGATAATTTTAGACATCACAGACGGTTTGTATTACTAACCGTTTGTGAAATTTCACAGACGGCTCGTATTAAGAACCGTCTGTGATATTTATTATCACACACGGTTCGCGTTAATAACCGTCTGTGATAATTACATACCACCAATAATTGGCGTGTGATATCACGTGTCACCAATAATTGGCGTATACCCAGGATTTCGATCTCACCCGTCCATTCTCTCCACATCGAATGGCTGGCACCAGTTCCTCCCACGGCCAGGCCCTTATTAATAACTCCCCATCAACCTTTCCACCGGTACTAGTCACGCGTGAGTTCATCCACTAGCTAGCTTCCTGCATGCATCTCCCCTCCGCTGTGAGCTAGCACCTCCATCGCGGCACGTTCGGTTCATACTAAACAACACACTCTTGCCGTAAGTGTCGTAAGTGTGTCTTGTTTAGTATGGACCGTCGTGCCGCGAAGGGTTTGTTAGCTTGTTATCCTGTAATAGATCGATCTGAATGTGTTGTTGAGTTTTTGAGCTTGCCTCTGTATTTGCATGTTCCTCGACGATGCCGACTACTGTCGAGATGTGATGTCCACTCCGACAATCCTTCTTTTTCCTGCAAAATTCAAGGCAATTTTATTACAAAAGTTCAAAAAAAGACATTTCCAGATTCTTCGGCAGCCGACGTTGCCGACTTCTTCGCTGAGCGACTATCCATCTGCTTCTTCCCACTTCTTTTCTTCATCCGAGGTCTGCAGCTGTGTCTTGAGGAATGCCACATCTGAAGACCCCAAGAGCTGGTCAAGAACTGGTCTTCAGATGTGGCATTCCTCAAGACACAGAGCAGGCCTCGGATGAAGAAAAGAAGTGGGAAGAAGCAGATGGATAGTCGCTCATGAGCGAAGAAGTCGGCAACGTCAGCTGCCGAAGAATCTGGGTATCACAGACGGTTCTATTAACGAACCTTCTGTGATAAAACAATCACAGACGGTTATTAACACGAACCGTCTGTGATAGTATGAATCACAGACGATTCGTGTTAAGAACCGTCTGTGATAATGTAGACTATCACAGATTGTTATTGATGTGAACCGTCTATGATAGGCAACAATCACCGACGGTTATTAAGTTGAACCGTCTGTGATATTGCTTGTATCACAAACGGTTCATATTAATAACCGTCGGTGATAATTCACAGACGGTTATTAATACGAACCGTCTGTGATATATCATTTTCACAGACCGTTTGTGGTTGGAACCGTCTGTGATATTCTGCGTAGTATTAATTGCTTGGCGTACTTGCTTGAAGGATGTCGACACCGATCTGTCTTCATTGCACTTCATCGGTGGAGCAAGGCGGCCGGCTTTAGGGAGTTGGGGGCGAAAAAATATCACCGTCTTCTTAGTGATCTGATCAGAGGTTAGTATACTTAATTACTTAACATTCTTAGTGATCTGATCAGAGATTAGTACTCAATTACTTAACATTCTTAATGATCTGATCAGAGGTTAGTAGTAGGGGTAATAATCATTTTTGACACCCATTTGTCACTTGTGTAGCGTAGATGGACCGAAGCTGGATGTATATTGAGAACCGTGTGAGTGAAGAGTACATTACTGGCGTGTCTGCTTTTAGAAGGGCGGCCGAGCTGGATATGTTGAAGAAGGGGATGAAATATATGTATTGCCCATGTATTGATTGTGATAATCTCAAGATGTTTAGCAACTCAGCGCAGATTGAAGCTCACTTGATTCGAAGGGGTTTCAGAAAAGGGTACAAATGTTGGACCAGTCACGGTGAAGAGAAGAGTACACAAGAAGGTAGTTATGACATAGTCGAGGGAGGCAACGATATGCCAGATGTGGACTGTTCTTTCGATCATGAGGATAGGTCGCAGGATGACAATCTGGATCAGATGTTACGTGATGCAGAAGGGAACTATAGTGAGAGAGAGTTTGGTAAATTCGAGGGCTTGATGGAGGACTCGGAGAAACCTTTGTTCCCGGGCTGCAAGCCGCAATACACGAGGTTGTCATCAGTTCTAGAACTACTAAAATTGAAGGCAAGCAATGGTTGGTCCGACAAGAGTTTCACGGCATTATTAGGTCTCCTAGTGGACATGCTTCCAACGGGAAATGTGTTGCCGAGAACCACCTACCAAGCCAAGAAGATTCTTTGTCCATTAGGAATGGAAGTAGAAAGAATACATGCATGTCGGAATGATTGTATCCTGTACCGTAAAGAGTATGCTAGCTTACATGTTTGTCCGGTGTGCAAAGCATCCCGATACAAGCGTAAAAATGACTCTGATGATGGGAAGGGCATCGAGGTGAAGCAAGGACCTCCTGCTAAGGTGATGTAGTATCTTCCTGTAATCCCCCGTTTGAAGCGTTTATTTGCAAACCGCAAGGATGCAAGATTGATGCGTTGGCACTACGAGCAGCATAAGAAAGACGGAATGATAAGACATGTTGCTGATTCTGCCCAGTGGAGGAACATCGATAGGATGTTTGTAGATTTTGGTGTGGAACCGAGAAATATAAGGTTTGGGTTGAGTACAGATGGAATGAATCCTTTTGGTAACATGAGCAGCCGACATAGCACCTGGCCCGTGACTCTGTGCATGTACAACCTTCCTCCTTGGCTGTGTATGAAGCGGAAATATATTTTGATGTCACTACTTATCCAAGGGCCGAAGCAACCTGGCAACGATATTGATGTGTTCCTAGCCCCATTGGTGGAAGATCTTGCAATACTGTGGAATGAAGGGGTACATGTATGGGATGCGGACAAACGAGAGAACTTCACTCTACACGCCATGTTGTTCTGCACCATTAATGATTTTCCTGCCCTTGGTAACCTGTCAGGGTTGAGTATAAAAGGAGCCAAAGCGTGTCCGCACTGCTTAGATTATATCGAGAGTGTGTGGTTGAACAACTCGCGAAAAACTGTGTACATGCGTCACTGTAGGTTCCTTCCAAAGTATCACCCATACCGCAAGATGAAGAAACAATTTGACGGAAAAAAAGAGGATGACTCAGTACCAAGACCTTTTAGCGGGAAAGAGGTGTATGATATGGTCAAGGATATAAATGTTGTGTTTGGAAAGGGACGTAAATTGAGGAAGAACATGTGGAAAAAGAGGTCAATATTTTGGGACTTGCCTTATTGGGAGCACTTAGAAGTTCGCAATTGCATCGATGTCATGCACGTAGAGAAGAATGTATGTGACAGTTTGATTGGTCTCTTACTGAACATTCCTGATAAAACAAAGGATGGTGTTAATGCAAGGCGTGACTTGGTCGCTATGAACATCAGGACCGAGTTAGCACCGATAGAGACCGATAAAGGCCGGACGTACCTTCCCCCAGCATGTTACACTCTGTCTAAGTCCGAGAGAACTGAATTGTGCCAGTCCTTAAATGGTGTGAAAGTTCCATCCGGTCACTCCACAAGCATGAAGAAACTTGTTTCCATGGAACATTTGAAATTAATTGGCATGAAGTCTCACGACTGTCATGTGCTAATGACTCAAATGCTACCTGTTGCAATTAGAAGTATTTTGCCGAACAAGGTTCGAGTGACAATCATAAGGCTATGTTATTTCTTCAACGCAATTGCTCAGAAGGTCATTGATCCGGATGGACTAGATGCTTTGCAAACCGAGGTGGTGACAACTCTATGTCATCTAGAGATGTATTTCCCTCCATCATTTTTTGATATCATGGTCCATCTCATTGTCCACCTTGTGAAAGAGATAAAAATATGTGGCCCCGTATTTCTACGTCATATGTACCCTTTCGAGAGGTACATGGGAATTCTGAAGTCCTATGTACGCAATCGATCTCGACCGGAGGGTAGCATCATCGAAGGTTATACAACAGAAGAGGTCATTGAATTCTGCATCGGCTACATTTCTCAGGTAGAGCCGATAGGTGTACCTCTATCTCGTCACGAGGGGAGGTTAGAGGGTATAGGGACTATCGGGAGGAAAGCAATAACTCCGGATCAAAATACGTATGCTCAAGCCCATTTCATGGTTTTACAACACATGACTGAAGTGACCCCATATATTGAAGAGCACAAGGACATGCTACGTCAGGAGAATGCAGGCCAGTCAGAAGTTTGGATCACGAGACAACACAACCGTCAGTTCAACGAATGGTTGAAGGCGCATTTGACTAGGAGGTCGTCAAATGAAACACTACAATGGTTGGCAAAAGGGCCAAAATTTACAATTGTGACATGGCAAGAATACGACAGTAATGGCTACACATTTTATACAACAGATCAAGATAGAAAGAGCACAGTGCAGAACTCAGGTGTCCGCATAGATGCCTATGATTCGCACGGCAGTACCGCTGGCCCAAGCTCGTACTACGGGCTTGTAGAGGAGATTTGGGAGCTTGACTACGTAATTTTCAAAATTCCTCTATTTCGGTGCCGTTGGGTCCAACTCCCACGGGGTATAAAGGTTGACAAGTACGGCGTCACTACCGTGGACCTCGAATGTGTAGGATACAAAGACGAACCATTCGTACTCGCGAGGCAAGTTGTTCAAGTATTTTATGTAACCGACCCGGCAAATAAGAAGCGCCATGTAGTTCTTCAGGGAAAAAGAAGGATTGTCGGGGTTGAGAATGTTGTGGATGAGGAAGAGTACAATCAATTTGATGATTTGCCTCCATTCGGAGACGGCATCAGGCTCGATGAAGAACAAGGCGATGAAGCAAGCTATATGCGTATCGATCATCGTGAAGGGCTTTATTTAAAATGATATAGCCAAAGTGTAATAAATGATATAGGTTATGCTTGTGTTTTTCATAAATGTATGTATGTTCCATTGTAATTGTAAAATGACTAAGGAACCCATGCATTGTAATTGTAAAATGACTAAGGAACCCATGCATTGTAATTGTAAAATGACTAAGGAACTATGAAATAGTTATATTTATGGTTATGCTTGCGTTTTTCATAAATGTATCTATGTTCCATATTGTAATTGTAAAATGACATAGGAACCTAGCTAGCTGCGGGTATTTATAGTGAACTATCACAGGCAGTTTATCAAAAGAAACCGTCTGTGATAACACATCACAGACGGTTCTATCGATATAACCGTCTGTGATATGCATTATCACAGACGGTTCTATCTATAGAACCGTCTGTGATAATGAATATCACAGACGGTTATATTGATAGAACCGTCTGTGATAGATCATCTTTAAATACCCGCAGCTAGGTCTGCGGAGTCCGCTCTGCCGCAGTCTCTTGTCTCCACTCTGCAGCGCCCCTGCTAGCTAGGTTTTGCTCCCTCCCACCGCCGGTCCCTCCCGAAGCCGGCGGTCCCCCCCCCCCCCCCCACGCCGGTCCCTCCCTCCCGACGCCGCCGCTCCCTCCCGACGCCGCTCCCTCCCGAAGCCGGCGGTCCCCCCCGACGCCGGTCCCTCCCTCCCGACGCCGCCGCTCCCTCCCGACGCCGCTCCCTCCCGAAGCCGGCGGTCCCCCCCGACGCCGGTCCCTCCCTGTGCTTCACATGTTAGCTTTATGATATATATATGCTTCACATGTATATGCTTCACATGTATATATATATATATATGCTTCACATGTTATATGCTTCACATGTTATATGCTTCACATGTATATATATATATATATATATATATATATATATATATATATATATATATATATATATATGCTTCACATGTTATATGCTTCACATGTATATATATATATATGCTTCACATGTTATATGCTTCACATGTATATGCTTCACATGATATATATATGCTTCACATGTTATATGCTTCACATGTATATGCTTCACATGTATATATATATATATATATATATATATATATATATATATATATATATATATATATATATATATATATATATATGCTTCACATGTTATATGCTTCGCAAGGTCTATTTGGAAGGCTCATAGCTCACTGCAATTAGCTAATCGTTAGAACTTTGTCAAAGGGCATAAAGCAAGTGACACACTCCAGTGTATCTTGTTCAATGAACTTGATGCACTGGTTTGTGTCACTTGATTCATAGAACTTTGACAAGCTGGGTCCATAGCTCACTTCAGTTAGTTTTTTCTTAGAAGAGAGATGGCGTCCACACAGTCTTCGTCGTCATCATCTGGGTCTCACGCTCCCAAGACTGCGAAATCTAAACGTGGCCGAGGAGTATCGAAAAGGCCAGAGGGCCGAATGACCATCACGGTGGTCTCTCCGGATGGGGTCCCTCTGGAACCGTCGAAAGCAGCGTCATCATTTCGGACTACCTGCGGGATAATTGGAAGGCAACGGGTCCCCATCACCATAGCAAGCTGGAAAGATTTGACAAAGGATCACAACCACCAGCAGCTACAGGGCAACGTATGTGGATTCTACGTTTGCCGCCATATGAAGGAAATCATTGCTACTAAGATCAATGATCCAGAGGTTTGTCAGGTCCTTCCAATAATTATTACTTTCTGATTATATATATGTATTTATATTACACACACATGCTAATTAATGACTTAACATTGCTCCTAGCGACAGCGGGTGCACTTCGACGAAAGTGCATATGATCTTGACAATCTCGTCGAGATTCGTGCAATCATCTCCGAATTCTTGCTAGGAGAGGTCATAAGTAGGACGGGAGAGTTCTACGCCGGCAATGGTGATAATTAGATGTTGAAACATTGGATTCAACTGTACAAATCAAACAATTCCTTCAATTGAATTCATTTGTCAGATTTTGTGTAACGATTTTCATTCTATATATATATGTATGTGATCTGCTGTGTACGAATTTTGTTGTAATTTACTATGAGTTGCAATTAACTTATATCTGTCATTTATCTGTAATCTGCTTGCTTGCTTGCGTTCAGAGGGCATGGCTATCATATCCTGAGGCTAGCCAAAAAATATCAAATAAAATAGATGATGCACTTGGTATCACAGACGGTTCGTTGTTAAAATCCGTCTGTGATACAATATCACAGACGGTTTCAAAGAGTGCCGTCTGTGGTGTGAATGATATCACAGACGGCCTTTACTACTGACCGTCTGTGATACACACAATATCATAGACGGTTAGTAATTAAAACCGTCTGTGATATACAAAATATCACAAACGGTTAGTATTAAAAACCGTCTGTGATATTATATATATCACAGACGGTCTTTATTACTAACCATCTGTGATATTCGAGTATCACAGACGGTTTTTTATAAAAAACCGTCGGTGATACTCGAATATCACAGACGGTTAGTAATAAAGACCGTCTGTAATGTGAGTTATCACAGACGGCTTGGGAACCATCTGTGATAACCACAACTATCACTGACACCTAGACACTGACGGTTCAAGAACCGTCTGTGATGACGGTTCCGAACCGTCTGTGATAGGGCTGTCTGTAGCAGTGCCTCCTCCCGAAAGTAGTAATAAAATAATACAGTCCTATCCTTTTCAAGCCGCATTTATCTTGTACTGCCTCCGTTCTTTTTTTTGGACCTTTTAAAATTCGTGCGGTCAAACATATTAAAGTTTCACTACTAATAGGTTCAAAACTATCTAAATTGGTTATACGAAAATTACATCATTAGATTTGTCACTAAAAAAACTTTCATAATATTGTAATTTTATATATTATAAAAAGTAGCGGTTAAAGTTGTATATTGGAGACCGTAAAAAATAGAAAATATTAAGTAAGAAAGAATGAAGAGAGTAACATATTGTCAACAGAAGAAAATGTTGTTTTCAACATACGAGGACCATTTCGTTACGCACGTCAGCGCTGCTTCATGATTGCAGTTTTTTTTCTTGAGAAGTATGCATCAAGAAGTCAAGAACAGACCACTGCTCGCGCGTGTAGTACACATTTTAAGCTATGAGTGATGGGCTGATGGCTTCTTGGGGATGGCCATTGCGTTCACACAGTACTACCCAAAATGTAAGCCGCAGAAAACTCAAAGAAGAGTAAGTTTTTAATTCTTCTATTTTCTGAAAAGTCGAACGATGATTTCATGTGCAATTTACCATCTATTTAAATAATCATGTTTCTTCGAAGGATTTGATGTAACATTTAGATTTATTAAGCCCCCGCCCACACCGCCCCAAAAAGAGTAATAAAATAATCTCGTCCTAGGCTACATATTTAAGCAAGTTTAAAATTTTAGAATCTAAAATATGCTTTCAGTTCAAAATACTAACTATGTATTTCCATCCAATCTCTCCCCAAATCTAAGTTTTCATGTTTTGAAATGATGTTCGGGCAAACTAATATCCACATGTATCTAAGAAAGGCTAAGTATGGCCCTTAGATATGAATTTATAGCTAGTATTTTACCATTATTTCTCGGACGAGAAGGTTTTATGTCCAATGTCAACAAGTGAGGTATAATAGCGCAATTATAAATAGGGACTTCACTATAAACTTAATATGAATATTTGTCGGTGTTCACTCATACCCGCACTATTTAGTGCAGGGATCAATTGCCCATCTTTGTTTATACGGGGACCTCATTGCCTATACTACCATGCACTTACCTTTCTAGTTGCATACATACATACATATGTATGTATGTGTATATATATACATAGATACATAAGTATACATATATATGTACATATGTATGTATATTTATGTGTATATACATATACATCGTGTGCGCGCACACACAGATATATATAGGACGCTGAAATGTGGCACCGTGGTGTCTGGGCACTAAGCCTCTCTACCTTTGGATTACTTTTAGATGCGTGTAAGTGCAATAATA